>OY998241.1:12003054-12164561 GCA_963922005.1 Cornus suecica
AAAGAGAAATAATGCTTGTAAATGCTGTAGTGTAGCCTGAGTGAGAGAAAATCCTTGTACTATTTGTGTATAATAATTAAGGTTGGGGAACCATTGATTGTGGTTGCTTGTTAGTTTGTGGGTGTTGTTATTTTATTGCATTTCATATACTGTGTGTGTGTGTGTTTGTGCAAGACTTAGTGTAATTCAAGGGCACTAAGTGTGAGAATTAACTGACTTGGTTGGTGTCAAGTGCCATCATAGGAAAAAATTTCGTGTTGAAACTTATCCCCTGTGACAACCACCATCTCCGCCCCTCTTCTCAGTGATCGGCTCGAAGCTGACCATCAAGCCATGGACAAACGATCAGCTGTCCACACCACATCTCTGTCGTCCGATCTCTCGTCGCCATCAATTTCAATTTGGTATATACATATATATATATATATACATATATATATATATCAGTTATTTTTATGCAGCTTGATATATCTATATCATATATATATCCTTGTATATACTATATCTATACTAATATAGTTTGGAGGAGAAAATGAAAAAAAAAATAGAGGCAACAAGAGAGTAAAGGGTTGAGTGCTGGAACAAAATAATTGAGAGAAATCGGTGGAGACAAGAGAGACAAAGTGAGTTCTTGAGTGGAGAGAAATTGTAGGAGAGAGAAAGTGAAAAGAGAGAAAAACAAACAAAATAAAAAATAAAAAATGAAGGTGGTCGGGTGGTGTTTGAAAGGAGTGTGTGGAATGACAAACTTATCCCTCCATAATATTGTAATTTACCATATTAATTCTTAAACGTGTCAAGTAAATATGTTCGTGTCAATTCGACCTGCTTGACACAATTAGTTAATCGTGTCAAACGGGTTACACCGATTTGACACGAAGACGATACGAAAATAATCGTGTCGTGTTCCGGTTGATCTTTTTTAGGCCTCAACCATTTTATGTCCAACCCTAACCCTTTTATGATCAATCACATTCATACCCCATCATGGAAATATCGGGCATGTATCTCCTTCATTTACTTTCTCACTCGAGAGTTCTGGTGTAGATCTAATGGTCCAAATTTTATAATAAGTCCGACTTATGAACATGGAATTAATTCAGTCGGTCCAACACCCCATCAGATGGGAAAAATTTGTCGAGTGAGAGAATAAAGAGAAAGAAATTATTTTTCCTAAATATCTTCAATCATTATCGCAAATTTATTGGAATGACCTAGTCAAAGAAGTGATCTACCGCACTTTTGTAAGATGTGGTTCACAAACTCCTAGGTATTTCTAGGAGTTTTTCTCACTTTATTTATCACACATTCGTAGTTTAAAAAACACAACTATCATTATTTATTCACTTGACCAAAACAAAGCCTCCAAGTCTTATTCTTTGCCACGTGATCAATAATATTCATACCCCACCATGGAAATTTATTCACTTAGACCAAAATAAAGCCTTCAAGGCTTCGTCTGTTAGGAGAAATTTGAAAAAAATTGGGGAGAAAAGAAAAGAAAAGAAATGATATTGCTATATGTGTTTGGGTTGATATTTTGAAGAGAAAATAAAGGATTTTGAGGAATTTAGGGGGATAGGCTTCATGGTTAGCAAAAACGGTATCCGTTGGTGTATCGGTTGCGGTATCGATATAACGGACTCGGGTCAGTATCGGAATTATATAACGGTATCCGTTATCGCAATCGCGAATTTTTGAATACGTAGATTATTTTTTACAATATAACTTAATAAAGATGGAGGCTTAATAAATTTTAATAGAATAATCAAAATTTTAACAAGCCATAACTTCTTCCAACTAATTTTATTGATTGTATGACCTCTAATTTTCTTGTAATTTTAAGATTTTGAGTGGCACAATAAGGAAATAAAAATTTAAATTTATATGACTTTGATGAATTGATGATGTTATATATATATATATTAGATATAGATGAGAGAGAGTAGTGCAAAGCTGAGAGGAGAGAGCAGTGGAAAGGTTACTACTACAAAGAATTTTTTTGTCCCACATCGGGGAAATTTTGAATGGTGAGAGACTAGAGAGTCTATAAATATAAACTAATGCATATGAATGTTTATAATGGATGGGCTTGAAAAATATTGGGCCTGAAATGTTCAGTAAAAGCCTGCTAAACGTTTAAAATTTCTCAAATGTGGGTGGGGCTAAAATGATGGTGCTAATTTGTTTAAATATTTTAATTTTTGTTAAATATCTGGACGGTTCATAGTTGACCGGTTCGTCTATTAAACATCCGCTTCTGCAAAAAAATCGTTCGGTTTGTATTGAACTGGCTGGTTCTCTTGTGAATCAGTATACAATCTAGTAAATCGGGTTGATAACAGAACCGACTGTTTTTCTTAACCTTTGATAGGGTTATAACTTCAAATCCTTTTATGTTATTCTTTACAAAATAAGAAAGATTTGAAAGGAAAAAAGGATGGCAATTTTAAGTTTTAAAATAATAATATATTTTAAGTTGTTTGGTCTCATGTTTGAAAAATAATAAAAAAAATAAAAAAATAATATATAAAATTTTAAATATATATTAAGTATGAAAAATATATAAAATTTGAAAAAATATAAAAAATTTGAAAATAATATAAGAAATTCAAAAATAATATATTTTTCAAATTTTATAAATTATTTCAAATTTTTATATTATTTTTTGAATTTTATATATTATTTTTGATTTTTTATATTATTTTCAAATTTTTTATATTTTCTCAAATATATATATATATATATATATATATATATCTAATTTTGTATGTTATTTTTGAATTTTATATTTTTTTTTCAAATTCTATACATTATTTCAAATTTTTTATATTATTTTTCAAAACTTATATATTATTTTTTAAATTATATATTGTTAGTCACTAATTAACCCTAGAGGTGGGGTGAATAGGGTGTTCAAAAATATTTCTAACTCTTTTCAAAATTGGAACACGCTATAACCAAAAAACAATTTCTCAATAAACAAGTGAATGATTCAATTTCAATTCTCTAACAATTAATCTCAAGACAAATTGTAGCATACAAGATATTCAAGTGATTATAGCATGCAAGTTAATCAAGTAAAGAGAAAGAGATAGAGAGATTGACACCGTGATTTTTTCAAGGTTCAGTAACTCCTACTCCTCGGCTCAAGAACCCCTTCTTGAGACTTTTCCCAATCCTTTCACTATGGCCCTTCCTTCACAGGTGGAATGGCAAACCTTTACAACACAAGCCTCTCGAGCTTGTCTCTCAATCGAGAGAACAACCCTCTCTTGAACAATCGGTGGACTTCACTTGTCCGAAATTACAAATTCGTATGTAATCAATAAAATCACTCAAGAACAAAAACACTCAAAACCCAAAGGTTTTTATGGAAGATAAATCAATATAAGCTCAAGTGTTTTTGGTAATTTTTGAATAGCTCTAGAAGTATATTCTCAAAGGATGTATCAATGAATAATATTTGGAGAATAAGAGGAGAAACTAGAGTTTTTGTTTTTCAAAGATTTTGCAGAAAATCAGATTTTTGCTTCTTGCCTTCAATGAATTTTGCAGAAAAATTTCTGTAAAAGATGAAGCCTTCTTTTCTATTTGATTCAACTCTCTTGCAATTCAATGAACTCATCTTATTCTATATATAGCACTGTACTAGGGTTAAGACATTGAGCATTGAATTATTAGAGTCAAGAGTCGTTTGAAAACCATTAAGCACGATCCTTAAAACATGGAAAATGTTTTCTGATAAAACTGCAGGTTTTAAGGTGCAACTAGTCAACTACTCTTTCCTTTTAGTCGACTACAATGCATCATCTAGTCGACTAGATTAAGTTCTAGTCGACGACATTGATTCATCTAGTCGACTATAATGAGTTCTAGTCGACTACTTCTTGTAGTCTAGTCGACTCAAAGTTCTTTTAGTCGACTACTTTGATGTGAATGAAAAAACCTGTAGCTACTGATTGTTTTAATCGACTATATTGAAATACACATGGTGATACTAGTCGACTACAACTTGAAAAACATTTGATAAAAATATTTTTCCTTCCGTTTAAGTTCGGTTCATTTTATACTTGAGCTTATACGATAATATCGACGCATAAAATTACCTTGTTACAATGATCGCTCCCCGACCTATCTACCCCAAGTCTTGAGTCTTCGACTTTCGCCTTTGCCGTTGAATGAAATGATTTTCCATTTTGCGCTTCAATTTCTTTCACAGCTTTTCGCTTTAAATCAAGCTTTCTTTCCGAGCTTGCTTTTCGAGTCATTTCCTTTCCGAGTTTAATTTCTGAGTCGTTCACCTGTCTTTTGCTGAAAATATAAACTCGATAATTCATTAGTATCAAACACTCTTCAATGGTTTGTTATCATCAATTTTGGAATTGTTTGCCGAGAGTAAATTTCAAAGCCAACAATCTCCCCCTTGATGATGACAAAACATTTTGTGTTTGCTTGGCATTTGGCGAAACATCAAGTGATGCTCCCCCTCAACATGTGCATAATCTTTTGATCAAATGCTCCCCCTTAGTAAATGAAATTTTCAATTTAATAAGCATTTTGATACAATATATAAAAATAGGCGCACATTTGAGATAGCAAAAATAAACAGCCTATCATAGATGTTTCAATTTAATACAAGCTGTTTATACTAATGAAAAACATGGAAAATAAAACAAACAAGTTCGCAAATAACCATAACAAGCCACACAAAAATAGAAATTGCTAATGTCGAATAATGAAATACATGACAGTACAATAGTATAATTTATCCCCCTTTTTGTTAGCGTCGAGGGGTGCGTGAGTGAGGATTCGTGAGTCCAAGAGTAAGGTTATCAAGTGACCCGGCCAGATTTGTAATACGAGTAGACATTTATGTATCATGAATAACAAGGCGCTCATTGATCAATCGAATGGCTTCCGTATTCTGGTTCACGATCGTATCAAGGCGCTAAAGTACTTGTTCCTGCTGCCTAAGGAGCTCCGTATTGCTTTGAACAACCCCAAGAAGTTGGTTGAGAAGAGCAGTCTGAGAAGCTGAAGCACCGTCCAACGGAGGAACCGAGGAAGAGGCTTCCTGGCGCGATGCAGAACCGCTAGGAGCTATACGCGAACGAGGAGCAGGTGCACTTTCAGAAATGAAATTTCCTTCCGCATCAGAAGAAATATGTATATGCTTGACATGAGTGGTGTCAAGAAAAATAGGGTGATGCTCGGACACTTCATTCGGAAATTTAAAACCTTTCCGCTGCAGTAGATATGTAATATGTGCAGGAAAGAAAAGCGGGCCGGATAGTTTGCGCTGACATGTGAGGATGACGGAACGAAAAATATAAGCTAAATCAACGTGGGTTCCTGTCAAAACGCAATAAACCAAAAAAGCCTCCATACGAGAAACACTGCTACGACTACTAGTTTTAGGCAGAATAGAGTAAGTAATAACATTATGAATTAATCTAGCCTCAGGTAGTAGCATAGAAGAGGTAATACCGGCATTCTGCGAAATTTCCTTGTCGACGCATATGGCCCGAACAACCTCAATACAATCGAAACCATCAGCCTTATACCAATCTTTGGAGAAGTGGCGGATACTGTCATTCGGAAGCGAGAAAATGCGTTTGATTTCGCTGTCATCAACGATCTCGTCTTCACCACATAAATTAAAATGAAGATGAGAGAGTAATTTCTCCTTATGATTTACAAGAGAAGCGTAGAAGGCTTTGACAATTCGCGGAAGTACCGGAATGTCAAGAGAAACGAAAAATTCCCAACCAATTGCTCGGAACAACTCGAAAGTGCGAGCCCTAATTTCAGTGCATAAATCTTGTGTGACAATTCGGCAAGGTGAAGGAGCACGATGATAAAAAACCGTGATGAATTGATTTCGATCATCATCATCAAGAAGAAGCTCTTCAAGAAGCAGAGGTTTAGTTGAAACTTCTTCCTCTACAGCAGTAGGAAGGTGTGAATGGGTTGAGCTTTGGCCTCCATCAGTGCAGGAACGTTTCCGAAATAGACCTCGAGTCTTTGGTGGCATTGTAGAAGATGATGCACAAATGTATAGATATATATAGATATATGATGGTGTATATATAGATATATGATAGTGTATATATGAATGTGAGAAAGATGATGAAAATGAAGAAATTAATTGAAGGAAATGGGTGAAAGATGGTAGAAATGCAAAATAAATGAAAGATTTGTGAAGATTTGAAGGTAGAAATGGGAATATGAGAGGTATTGAGATGGGATGAAATGAAGGTGTGTGAAGATGGAAGGAGGCGGATGGAGAGAAAGGGAAGAGGTTTAGGTTTTAAAGGGTTTGAGTCGACTAGGGCTAGGGTTGAGTCGGTTAGATAGAGGGTTTGAGTCGACTAGGCAAGGTTTGAGTCGACTAGGAGTGGACTAGGCAAGATTTGAGTCGACTAAAAGAGGAAAGTAGTCGACTAAAAGGCAATTGAGACGACTACAATGAGAAAGTAGTCGACTAGAATGAAAAGAGTGCCCAAGGTGAAGCTACTGACCAAAGTAGTCGACTAGAGTGATTTACATTGCACAGGATGAGTTGACTAGAAGGCAAAAATAGATAAAAAATCAGGAAATAAATACACAAAAATAGCAAAAATATGAAAAATAAAGATTACGACATAAACTAAGATAAAACATCAAAATCCATGGCCATTCCGATTTCTCGACGAATTTTAGAAAAATATTCGTCCGCAAGTGGTTTTGTAAAAATATCCGCCAATTAATTTTTAGTGTCGATAAAAACCAATTCAACGTCACCCTTAGCAACATGATCACGTAAAAAATGATGCCTAATCTCTATATGCTTGGTGCGTGAGTGATGAATAGGATTCTTTGAAATACAAATCGCACTCGTATTATCGCATTTAATAGGCACGTGAGAGAAAGTAAGACCGAAATAAAGTAGTTGTTGCTTAATATAAAGAGTTTGAGCGCAACTACTACCGGCTGCCACATATTCGGCTTCGGCCGTAGATAATGCAACGGAATTTTGCTTTTTACTTGACCAAGATACTAGTGAGTATCCTAGAAAATGACAAGTGTCGCTTGTGCTTTTTCGATCAATTCTACATCCCGCAAAATCGGCATCCTAATAACTAATAAGATCAATTGAAGTTCCTCGTGGATACCAAAGCCCTAAGTTTATTGTACCACTTAGGTAGCGAAAAATACATTTGACCGCAAGCAAATGAGATTCCTTAGGACATGATTGAAACCGGGCACATAAGCATACACTAAACATTATATCCGGTCTACTAGCGGTTAAATAAAGCAAACTACCGATCATGCCTCTATAGTTAGTAATATCAACACATTTACCATTTTCATCTTTATCAATCTTAATAGAGGAACTCATAGGAGTTATGGCATGTTTGGTAGCCTCCATACCAAATCGCTTTAGCAAATCCTTAGTGTACTTGGATTGGCTAATGAATAAGTCATCCGAGCTTTGCTTG
Source organism: Cornus suecica (assembly GCA_963922005.1). Classification (NCBI taxonomy): domain Eukaryota; kingdom Viridiplantae; phylum Streptophyta; class Magnoliopsida; order Cornales; family Cornaceae; genus Cornus; species Cornus suecica. Next base: position 12,010,539 of record OY998241.1, read on the forward strand.
ATTTGCAACCCTAAGAAGAAATTCAACTCACCCATCATGCTCATTTCAAATTCATTTTGCATGCTTGTAGCAAAATCCCTACATAAAGAATTATTTGTTGAGCCGAATATGATGTCGTCAACATAAATTTGGACAATCAACAAATTATTCTTGATGGTTTTTGTAAAAAGTGTGTTGTCAACTTTTCCTCTTGTAAAATCATTTTTAGTCAAAAATCCGCTAAGTCTCTCATACCAAGCTCGAGGAGCTTGCTTTAAACCATATAGAGCTTTAGCTAATTTGAAAACATGATTTGGAAAAAGATTATTTTCAAAACTGGGTGGTTGCTTCACAAAGACTTCTTCTTCTATGACGCCATTTAAGAAAGCACTTTTGACATCCATTTGATAAAGAGTGAAATTTCTATATGATGCAAATGCAAGAAGCATTCTAATTGCTTCTAATCTAGATACCGGTGCAAAGGTCTCATCGTAGTCGATGCCTTCCTCTTGATTATATCCTTGTGCTACCAATGTTGCTTTATTTCGAATAATTACTCCATTCTCATCCTTTTTGTTTCGAAAAACCCATTTTGTGCCAATTATAGTTTGATTTTCGGGTCTAGGAACTAAACGCCAAACTTGATTGCGTTCAAATTGATTTAGTTCCTCTTGCATTGCTACGATCCAAGAATCATCACATTGAGCTTCGTGGAAGTTCTTGGGTTCGATTTGCGATACAAAGGCCATGTGGTTGCAAAAATATTTAAGTTGAGATCTAGTACTAACCCCTTTTGAAGGATTACCTATGACTTGATCAAGAGGATGATTGTGAAAAAACCTCCATGTTTTAGGCATTGTGTTGGTCAAGACATCATTGGATTGATGCTCAACTTCCCTCATTTCCTTTTGGCTACATGATAAGTTGGAGATATTGAAAGTATTTAGATTATCCTCAATCCCAACAACCTCATCTTCTTCTAGGTCAATTCTAGGTGATGGTGGTGAGGGTGGTTCATCAAAGACAACATGAATAGACTCAACCATGGTTAGAGTCCTTTTGTTATAAACCCGAAATGCTTTACTCCTTGTAGAATATCCTAGGAAAATTGCTTCATCCGATTTGGAGTCGAATTTTCCAAGGTTGTCTTTATCATTTAACACAAAACATTTACACCCGAAAACTTTGAAATACCCAATATTGGGCTTTAGACCATTCCACAACTCATAGGGCGTTTTCCCCAACTTCATCCGAATAATAACACGATTAATTATATGGCAAGCGGTGTTTACCGCTTCCGCCCAAAGGCTTCGGGGAAGGTTGTGCTCATTTAACATAGTTCTAGCCATCTCTTGTAGAGATTGATTCTTTCTTTCAACTACACCGTTTTGTTGAGGGGTTCTAGGGGCCGAGAGATCATGTGAAACACCGAGGTCATCACATAATTTTTCTAAGTCTTGATTTTCAAACTCCCTACCTCTATCACTTCTAATTTTCTTAATTTTCAAGTTTTTTTCATTTTGAATGACTCTATAAAATTTTTGAAGAATGGAGTGAGTTTCATTTTTATGAGCAAGAAAGTGAACCCAAGTATATCTAGAGCAATCATCAACTATAACAAATACATAGAGTTTCCCGGCTAAGCTAGCCATTCTCTCCGGACCGAAGAGATTCATGTGAAGTAACTCTAGAGGTCGAGAAGTGGTAATATCTTTCTTTCTCTTGAAAGAAGATTTAACTTGCTTGCCTACTTGACATGCGCTACATATTTTATCTTTTGAAAATTTAGTCTTTGGGAGGCCTTTGACTAAATCATTTTTGGATAAACGATGAATGAGGTCCATACTAGCATGTCCTAGACGTCTATGCCATAACCAACTATTTTCACTAGATGTGACAAAACATTTAACATCTTGATCATGCAATTCACATAGCAACAAAGTATACAAGTTTCCATTTCTTTTGGCATTGAACATTTGCTTCCCATCTTTCTTGATTATGCATGCATTTGTCCTAAATATAACATCATAACCCTTGTCACAAAGTTGACTAATACTAAACAAGTTATGCTTCAAACCATCAACTAAAAGCACATCATCTATAGAGAGAGAAGAGGAAATACCGATTGAGTCAATTCCCATAATTTTGCCTTTAGAGTTGTCTCCAAAAGTAACATTTCCTCCTTCATATGGTTTTAGTGAAATAAACTTTGATTTATCTCCCGTCATATGCCTTGATCATCCGCTATCAAGAAACCATTTTTCTTTTGATGCGGACTTCAAGCATACCTACAAAACGAGTTCAAGTATCTTTTATTGGTACCCAATCTGTTTTGGGTCCATTTTGGTTAGATAGATACGCAATAGTTTCTTTTGGAACCCAAATTTGTTTCGTTACAACATTCTCTTTTCTATGAGAGCATGCACTAGTCCCTTTCGGAACCCAAACCATTTTTGACATAATTTTCTTCTTTCTATGAAAGCATACATTTGCTTTGTGTCCTTTTCTATTGCAATAGTAGCAAGTAACATGTTTATAATCATTTGAAGATGCATGAGATGATTTTCTAGTAAATGTAGAGCTAAGTGATTTTCTCTTTTTCAAAATGAGAGCATTTTTGTCAAAAGCATCATACCCTATACCGCATTTATCAAATGATCTTTTTTGTCTTCCTAACATGATATTAAGGTTCTCTTTTCCTTTTGTAAATTTTGCTAAAACATTTATTTGATCATCAATAGTATTTTTCAACCGAATATTTTCCTTTTCTAGCTCAATATTTTTGTCATTGCAAGAAACTTCTAAGCTTGAACTAGTGAGACTACATGAAGATTTAGCTTTCTTAAGAAGGATATATTTTCTATTGCAATTCATTGTAATCAAGAAGAAGTTCATCATATGATAGTTTATCTAGATCATTTAAATTTAAATGTACCTCTTCTTCATTTGCCATGAGACAAATGTTTGCCGTTTCCTCACTACTTTTCTCCTCATCCGAGTCGCATGAGTCATAGTCCTCCCATGTGACATTCATTGCCATCTTTCTAGGTCTTTTCTCGTTTTCCTTTTTGAGCTTGAAGCAATCGCTTTTGTAGTGTCCCGGCTTACCGCAATTAAAACACGTTGGGGGTTCTCTTTTGCTAGGCTCGCCTCTTGGATCGATTCTCTTCACGAATCTTCCACCATTTGCATTCTTTCTTTGAAGGTGTCTCTTGAATTTTTGGGTGAACAAGGCAATGTTCTCATCCTCTTCTTCTTCACTCGGCTCATTGTTTTCATTTTTGGTGAAAGCTTGCAAAACTATCCCCTTTCTTGGCTTGATGTCGTCTTCACGAGCTTTTAATGTTATTTCACAAGTGAGTAGAGAGCCGAAAATTTCATCGAGACTCATGGTGTTGAGGTCATGAGCTTCTTTGATAGCCGTTACTTTTGCATCCCATTTTGCCGGGAGACTTCTAAACACTTTTCGTGACGCATCGGATCTAGGAACAATTCTACCAAGATGCTTTAGTCCATTCAAAATATTTGTAAAGCGAGACATCATAGAATTCACATTTTTATCATCTTTCATAGCAAATAATTCATATTCATGCATGAGTATGTCAATTTTAGATTCTCGTACTTGAGATCTACCTTCATAGGTTACCTCAAGTTTATCCCATATTTCTTTTGCCGTTGAACAAGTAGATACACGATTAAATTCATTTGGACTTAAAACGCAATTTAAATTTACTTTGGCTTTAGCATTGTTAGACATGAGTTTACGGTCATCATTATCCCATTCATTAGGTAATTTGGGGACGGTTTTTCCATCAACAATTTTGGTCAATACAAATGGTCCTTCAAGAACTACTTGCCAAATTTGGTAATCGATAACTTGAATAAAATCTATCATTCTAGTTTTCCAATAGCTATAATTTGATCCATCAAACCATGGGGGCCTATTATTCGATTGTCCTTCAACATGAGTGACTAAATTTGATGACATGATCGTTCTCTAAGACGGTTAAGTCTAAGATAAATAGAGATTATGCTCTGATACCAATTGTTAGTCACTAATTAACCCTAGAGGGGGGGGGGGGGGGGGTGAATAGGGTGTTCAAAAATATTTCTAACTATTTTCAAAATTGGAACACGCTATAACCAAAAAATAATTTCTCAATAAACAAGTGAATGATTCAATTTCAATTCTCTAACAATTAATCTCAAGACAAATTGTAGCATACAAGATATTCAAGTGATTATAGCATGCAAGTTAATCAAGTAAAGAGAAAGAGATAGAGAGATTGACACCGTGATTTTTTCAAGGTTCAGTAACTCCTACTCCTCGGCTCAAGAACCCCTTCTTGAGACTTTTCCCGATCCTTTCACTATGGCCCTTCCTTCACAGGTGGAATGACAAACCTTTACAACACAAGCCTCTCGAGCTTGTCTCTCAATCAAGAGAACAACCCTCTCTTGAACAATCGGTGGACTTCACTTGTCCGAGATTACAAATTCGTATGTAATCAATAAAATCACTCAAGAACAAAAACACTCAAAACCCAAAGGTTTTTATGGAAGATAAATCAATATAAGCTCAAGTGTTTTTGGTAATTTTTGAATAGCTCTAGAAGTATATTCTCAAAGGATGTATCAATGAATAATATTTGGAGAATAAGAGGAGAAACTAGAGTTTTTGTTTTTCAAAGATTTTGCAGAAAATCAGATTTTTGCTTCTTGCCTTCAATGAATTTTGCAGAAACATTTCTGTAAAAGATGAAGCCTTCTTTTCTATTTGATTAAACTCTCTTGCAATTCAATGAACTCATCTTATTCTATATATAGCATTGTATTAGGGTTAAGACATTAAGCATTGAATTATTAGAGTCAAGAGCCGTTTGAAAACCATTAAGTACGATCCTTAAAACATGGAAAATGTTTTCTGATAAAACTGCAGGTTTTAAGGTGCAACTAGTCGACTACTCTTTCCTTTTAGTCGACTACAATTAGGGATGGCAATGGGGCGGGGCGGGGCGGGGATCACCTTCCCCATCCCCGACCCCCATTTAACTTCGTGGCAAAATCCCCGCCCCGCCCCCGCCCCGGTCCCCACGGCCCCGCCCCCGCCTCCCATTGCCCCACCCCCGCCCCGGCTAGGAAATTTTTTCTTTTTTCCATAACATTTGCTACTGATATTGATCTGAATAATAAACTTTTGGAGTTGTAAACTAAAATTATCGGAGGAGAAAAGTGGGTCTTGTTAAGAGCTTTGGTGCCTTCAAAACATGTGTTAGCAGAACATGAGACTATCTCCCTGGATAGGTTGAGCAGTTTTAACACAACCATGACTTTTCCTTTTTACCCTATTTGTTTTTTTGCGTAATGTGCATGGACCCATTATAATATGAGGATATATATTTGGTATATATAACATATATGGGGATATTTTAGTAAATTTGATAACCGGGGCGGGGCAACTAAACGGGGCGGGGGGCTTAACCGGGGCGGGGCGGGGCTCCCCCAAACCCGCCCCATGCCCCGGCCGGGGATTCATCACAACCCCCATCCCCGCCCCAATTTACTTGCGGGGACGGGGCGGGGCGGCATAAGCGGGGCGGGGCGGGGCGGTTCCCCGCCGGGGCGGGTTTATTTTGTCATCCTTAACTACAATGCATCATCTAGTCGACTAGATTAAGTTCTAGTCGACTACATTGATTCATCTAGTCGACTAGAATGAGTTCTAGTCGACTACTTCTTGTAGTCTAGTCGACTCAAAGTTCTTTTAGTCAACTACTTTGATGTGGATGAAAAAACCTGTAGCTACTGATTGTTTTAGTCGACTATATTGAAATACACATGGTTATACTAGTCGACTACAACTTGAAAAACATTTGATAAAAATATTTTTCCTTCCGTTTAAGTTTGATAAAGCGTTTTTCATTCTATTTGAGTTCGGTTCATTTTATACTTGAGCTTATACGATAATATCGACGCATAAAATTACCTTGTTACAATGATCGATCCCTGACCTATCTACCCCAAGTCTTGAGTCTTAGACTTTCACCTTTGCACTTGAATTAAATGATTTTCCATTTTGCGCTTCAATTTCTTTCACAGCTTTTCGCTTTAAATCAAGCTTTCTTTTCGAGCTTGTTTTTCGAGTCATTTCCTTTCCGAGTTTAATTTCTGAGTCGTTCACCTGTCTTTTGCTGAAAATATAAACTCGATAATTCATTAGTATCAAACACTCTTCAATGGTTTGTTATCATCAATTTTGGAATTGTTTGCCGAGAGTAAATTTCAAAGCCAACATATATATATTTAAAATTTTATATATTAATTTTGATTTTTATATATATTTTTCGAATTTAATACATTATTTTAAAAAAATATATATTATTTTTCAAATTTTATATATTATTTTCGAATTTTATACATTATTTTTCATTTTTTCTATTATTTTGGAATTTTTTTATTTTCCAAAATTTTAAATATATTTTTTGCATTATATATATTAATTTTGAATTTTATATATATATTTCAAATTTTATACATTATTTCAAATTTTTTATATTATTTTTTTAATTTTATATATTATTTTCAAATTATATATATTTTTGAATTTTATATATATATTTCAAATTTTATGGTCTCATGTGTTAAGACAATTGTATATAAGATCAGTTGAGACCATCATTTTTTGTTGTCTCAAATTACCCCTTTTGGTCGCAAGTGGTCCTTATTTTTTTGGAACCGTTTTTTTGGAACCGTGTTGCCAAACAGTGTCCAGTCCCAAAAAAGCCATTATGAGACCGGACCATATGGGACCGGATCGCGAACCAAACCAGGCCTAAGGGTGCGTTTGGTAATGGTGCGATGCGGTGTTAGTTTTTGGTTTTGGGTTGGGTTGGATTTGGTTTGGTGTGGTTTTATTTTAAATTGGAACCATATTTGGTGCAGATGATTTTGGTGTAAGAAAAAGTGATGCTGAAAAACCAAACCATGTTTGGTAGAGTTGATATTGGTTGAAATTCTAAAACCAAATCATGTTTGGTAACTTGGAATGGTTTCACATTTTATTTATAAATATTAAAATTTATAATATTAAAATATATTTAATATTAATATATTTTAATATATTAATTTCTAGGAAAGATAATAAAACTATAATATTAAAATAACTTCCAAAAATATATTTTAATATTAATATATTAAAATATATTAATTTTTAGGAAAGATAATAAAACTATAATATTAAAATATATTAAATTTCCAAAAATATATTTTAATATTAATATATTAAAATATATTAATATGATGCAACTATTTGGTTTTAGTTTGGGGTGAGATGGTGCAATCATTTCATTTTGGTTTGGGTTACTACAGTACCGCACCACCAAAAATCATCAATTCACATGGTTCCAAATTTTGGCCATTTGGTGCCAATGATGCCAATACTGTTGACCCGAAACCATTTTACCAAACATAAGTTGGTACCATCTTTTCATACCAAAACCAAAAAAATAATACCAACCCATATTACCAAACAGGGCCTAAAAATCTTATATTATTTGTCACGTGATCAATCACATTCATACACCACCATGGAAATATCTAGCATGAATCTCCTTCATTTATACTCTCTCACTCGAGAGTTAGCGCACATTGAACGGTCCAAATTTTATAAAGTCACTTAGGGCCCGTTTGGTAGGCGGTCCGGTCCGGTCTTATCTGGTCTGGTCTGGTCTTATCTGGTCCGGTCCGGTCTGGTCTTATCTGGGTGGTGTTCTGAAAGTCTGTTTGGTAAAGCTATATGGTCTTATGGTCTTATTCAAGCTGTTTGGTCTTATGTTTGGAAAACGATATAAAAAATAAAAAATAATATATAAAATTCAAAAAATATATTAAGTATGAAAAATATATAAAATTTTAAAAATTATTAAAAATTTGAAAATAATATAATAAATTCAAAAATAATATTTATTTCAAATTTTATAAATTATTTCGAATTTTTATATTATTTTTTATTTTTTATATTATTTTCAAATTTTTTATATTTTCTCAAATATATATATATATATATATATAAATATATATATATATCTAATTTTGTATATTATTTTTGAATTTTATATTTTTTTTCAAATTTTATACATTATTTCTAATTTTTTATATTATTTTTCAAAAGTTATATATTATTTTTTAAATTATATATATATATATTTAAAATTTTATATATTAATTTTTATTTTTATATATTTTTTTCTAATTTAATACATTATTTTAAAAAAATTATATTATTTTTCAAATTTTATATATTATTTTCGAATTTTATACATTATTTTTTATTTTTTCTATTATTTTGGAATTTTTTTATTTTCCCAAATTTTAAATATATTTTTTGCATTTTATATATTAATTTTGAATTTTATATATATATTCCAAATTTTATACATTATTTCAAATTTTTTATATTATTTTTTTAATTTTATATATTATTTTCAAATTATATATATATTTTAATTTTATATAGATTTTTCAAATTTTATGGTCCCATGTATTAAGACAATTGTATATAAGACCACTTGAGACCACTTGAGACCATCATTTTTGGTTGTCTCAAATTACCCCTTTTGGTCCCAAGTGGTCCTATTTTTTTTGGAACCGTTTTTTTGAAACCGTGTTGCCAAACAGTGTCCGGTCCCAAAAAAATTATTATGAGACCAGACCACATGGGACCGGACCGCGAACCAAACAGGGCCTTACGGACATGAATGTAATGTAATTCAGTGGGTCCAGCTCCCCATCAGAAATAAAAATTTGTCAAGTGAGAATATAAAGACAAGAAATTGTTTTTCCTAAATATCTTCAATCATTATCGCGAATCTATTGAAAGGACCAAGTCAAAGAAGGATTTATATGTAGAAAAAAAGCGGATGGAGGAATGCTCCACTGTTGCACCAGCTAATTCAGTTTTTTTTCTTTTTTGATAAAGTTGTTATTTTATCCTGAATACAAGTAAAAATAGGAATATTATCAATAAATCCTCCAATAATTTTAATTTTGATTAACTAATCCCCTTTAGTTCATAAAATCACTTTATGATTATCAAAATGTATCAAATTGCCCCCTTCCTATAATTTTGGATCAAAATACCCCTGGAGTTTAATTAAATTAAAAAAAACATATAAAATTCAAAAAATATATATACATAATTCGTAAAATATATATAAAAAATTAAAAAACATATAAAATTCGAAAATATATATATATAATTCAAAAAAATATATAAAATTAGTAAAAAAACATATACAATTCGTAAAAAATATATAAAATAAAATTAAAACTTATAAAATTCAAAAAATATATAATAAAAACAAAACATATAAAATTCGTAAAAATATATAAAATAAAAAAATCATATAAAATTTGAAACAAATATATAAAATTCAAAATATATAAAATTCGAAAAAACAAATAAAATTCGTAAAAAAATATATAAAATTCAAAAAATATATATATATATAATCATTTGGCACACTACAATAGTATATTCAAATAAGATTATCCAAAAAAAAAAAGGTAGGTTAGAAGTGTTCTTCCACTATATTTGGGAAAATCATAATACAATACAAGAAAGTGCTCTTCCACTATATTTGATTTTTTTTTCAAACAAAATTAGATGTCACAAATGAGTATAGTCATAGTTTTAAAATAATTTGTTGTGTTAAAAGTGCTTTTTTCCATTTTCATGCAATAAACAAAGTGCGGATTGAACTAACCATTTTTTAATATGGAGGGTCCAACATAATCTACCCATTCATGTGATTTAATAAGAAAGTTATATGATTTTATTCCTAATTAAAATTAAAATGATATTTATGTTTTTGAGATATTTTATTTGATTGGTAATATGATTTTTTCAAATTTTATATATTTTTTATGAATTTTATATCTTTTTTACAAAATTTATATGCTTTTTCGAATTTTATATATATTTTAAAGAACTTTTAGATATTTTTTCGAATTTTATATGTTTTTTAAATTTTATATATATATTTTCAAATTTTATATATATTTTTTACGAATTTTATATGTTTTTTTTGAATTTTATATGTTTTGTTTACGAATTTTATATATTTTTTCAAATTATATAATTTTTTTTGAATTTTATATATATTTTTACGAATTATATATATATATTCGAATTTTATATGTTTTTTAAAATTTTTATATATTTTTTACGAATTATGTATATATATTTTTTGAATTTTATATGTTTTTTTGAATTTAATAAAATTTCAGGGGTATTTTGGTCCAAAATTATAGGGAGGGGGGCAAGTTGATACATTTTGCTAACCATAGGGGGGTTTTCTGAACTGGAGGGGGGTTAGTTGATAAAAAATGAAACTACAGGAAGGTTTACTGATAATATCCCTTTATTATAATTGTAAGAATATTCTCTTTTTAATTACATATATTTCTCTATTATATTTGCTACTAATTTTTCATTGCTTCAACACTTCTATAATTTATCATTATTTATTTTACATATTTTATTTTTATTTATTTCATTTTCATCCATACAAGAACAATGATTTTTTTTCCCCAAAACTCTTCGCATTACCAACGCAGTTTTTCTCCTTCCTTTCTCATTTTTTTTCTATTTATTATATATCAGTACAAACCCTTTATTTAATTAAATTTTGAATTTTTCCAAAATCTCAAAAATGTTTCAAACAAAAACCCTAAACTGCAATATTTTAAATCAGTACAAACCCTTTTATTAAATTTAATTTTGATTTCTTCCAAAATCTCAATAATGTTTTCAAAAAAACCAATTATGTCGAAATAAATAATAAATGGAAGAATCAAAATGCAGTCTTATAATTATAAGCAAATGAGGTTTCATCTAGGTGATGAGAGAGTCATGGTAACAAACATACCAAGTGTTGGCACCCAAATTTTCATGCCATGAGATGGCCAATCAATTCATGAGGAAATGACCAGCTGAGTTCCATTAGATAATGGCCAGAAATCAAGTGTTGAAGAATACTTAAAGCAAACCACTCTTCAGAGAGTTTTGGCCAAAGGAATGTGATAATGGGAAGTCAACATTAGCCAGCACCAGAGCAATTTCAAAAGATCAAGAGAGTGAGAGGAACACGTGGCGGCCGTCTAAGATGAAATAATTTGATTGCATGAAGATGACTGGAAGTAAACCAAAACAAAGATAATAGAGATGGTAGATTAGGAAAAGGGCTAAAACCAAGGAACGTGTCCTACCTTCAAGGGAAGTAATGCTTAAAGGATAGAATAGATATAGATGAAAAATGGGCTAGGTTCATTATATTCAGCTTAAAGTTTTATAGAGAGTGGCCACGAAATGGAACGTGCTAAAGGTGGTTTCCTATAAGGTGGCAGGAGAACATGAATTGATATAACACATGGCCACATCCTAGGCTGACAGTTAGAAATGGTTGTGGAAGCAGTTTGGCAGTCATATAAATAGTACACTTAGTGTAATTTTAGGGACCTCTCCTGCAACACACAAACAAACACACTACTTTACAATTCCTAACAATTGTAATATTTATCTTTTTCAATTCATGTTTTCTACAATGTCAATCCAAATCATTTATGTTGTTATTATTACAATCATTATCCTGTAATCTTTATTACAAGTGATGGTATTTCTAGTTCTCTTTTAATATATGTTATTCAATTTACTACAATTCCTTTCATGCAATTTCAGTCATAGTTAATTAAAAATCCCTTTTTTTTCTTGCATTGCTTTATTTCTTTAAACTTTTACATTTAAGTCATTTTAAGTAAGGCAAAAAGAACCTTCGAAATAAAAGTTTCATTCTTTTATTTCACAATCACTTGATTCACAATCCTTACCTCCAAAAGAAAAGTTGCACATTCTTTTGGCAAGTTCTTGACTCTTCCAGAGTCTGGCACGCCCACGCTTCCAAAACACCAATTTTTGTGCAAACATTTAGTGGCACGCCCGCAGTGACACGTGTTAAAGTTTGAAGCATGCCAACACAACTACGGTTAGGAAAAAAGGTCATGTTCGAAGTGAGTTGGCCGAAGCAGTACCAGTTTCCCCTGGTAGCTCTAATCTTAGCCTAGATCATGAGATGCCATTGCCTCAAGATGAGGCATTTGTGAGGGCTCAGACGACTTTGTTGGCAACGTTGTTTGAAGGACTTTATGCCATGTTTAATGCCATGGAAGAGTCTATTGTTGAACTCAGAGCATCAACCAACACCATGGGATCAGTGACCTTACCACCTTTGGCCACCACTGCAGTAGCGGCCGCTGTAAGCCAAAGATTTTCTCAAGCCTTGTATCCATCATCTGCTCCATGCCTGAGTATCCCAGTTAGCATGCCGGTGTCATGGCCAGAGATGAGGCCACAACCAACTCTTCCACCAGTGTTCCCAACACTTCCATATCCACCACCACGAAAACCATTTTTCCCTATAAATGTCCAAGCTAGTGACATTCCAGACCTGAGGGGCAACAATCAGCATTGGAGGCAAAATCCTTTGTTTGTACTTTGGATGCCACAACCTATGGCACTCAGGGGCAAGAGCTATTCAACCCACTTCCTTTGGTCAATAAGCCAATCATGTTGGACAAAACTCAGTTGGCTGAGTTAATAAATCAATAATATGGACTGGATGGAAGAAGGGTGAGCAAGCCATTTTATAGGAAGCCTTATCCTGAGGTCATTGATGAAATTGAATTTCCAAGGGGCTATAAGGTGCCTGACTTTGTAACTTTTGGAAGAGAAGAAAATCAATCCACTATTGAGCATATTGGAAGGTTCACTGTGCAATGTGGGATGTTTACTCACTTCATTTATCACACATTTCATAGTTAAGAAAACACAACTAGCATTATTTATTCACCTTCACCAAAACAAAGCCTCCAAATTAAAGTCTTATTTTTTGCCACGTGATCAATCACATTCATACCCCACCATGGAAAGGAATTATCGGGCATGTATCTCCTTCATTTACTCTCTCGCTCGAGAGTTAGGGTGTAGATTTAATGGTCCAAATTTTATAATAAGTCGGACATACGAACATGTAATTAATTCAGTCGCCCATTAGATCGGAAATTTTTTTCAATTGAGCTAGAGAATTAAGAGAATAAATTTTTTTTCCTAAATATCTTCAATCATTATTGGAATTTTTTTGGAAGGACCTAGGCAAAGAAGAAATTATATGTAGAAAAAAAGAGGGTGATCACAATAATGGGAAAATTAGATTTAGGGGACCAAAATCAAATTTAATAGCCCAAAATGGCTCAAATATTTCCAAAAAACAATATAGAGACCAATTTTAAAACTTAATTGCTCTTTAGGAACCATTGAATGTAAAGTTACTAAACTATCATTTTTAACTACAAGAAATCATGGTTTTAGGAACAGTCAAAACCGTCCCATAAAGTCATAACACCGTCCATAAAACTGAAAATGGACCATTCCTAAAAAAAGCGTCTTAAATTCTCTTTTGTGACGGTAAAATCCGATCGTCACAAATAACTGACTTTTAGTGATGGTTTGTACCGTCACTAATAATTGTACTATTAGTGACGATTTTGGACTGTCTTAAATAACTATTAGATACGGTTGCAGACTGTCTTAAATAACTAATTTAACCATCTTCACTAGGTATTTGAGACGGTTTGAATTGTCACTAAATAATTTTTTGTTGATTTTATGATCAATTAAAATTATTTAGTGGAAATTCAATTTTAATTAGTCACAAACCCTAATTCTCTAATCAATTCTCAAATCAGATCAATCAAACAAATATGAATATAAGTGCAGAAATTAAATAATGAGAAGACATGGAGATTTTTACGTGAAAAACCCTGGAATGACTCCAAGTAAAAACCACGGATACGCTCGGGTATCGATGTACTATGAATCAAATAATTTGTACAGACTTTATGAAAATAGAACTTACAACCGCTGTAATTTGTCGTTCTTCACTCGACGTCTGAAAGTCTAGATTCACTCGCGCTCCAGGAAGCTCTCGCTTCGATCTCCGTACTCTGATGGCTCTGCTTCTCAACAAATCGAATAACCACGAAGCCTCCTATTCTGATCTCCGCACTTAGACAACTCCACTCTTCAACGGATCAAAGCAACCAAGTTGCAATCAGCGGTGTGTAGTTTTTTCAGAATCTAAATGATTCAAGCGTGCATAAGATCGTCGATGTAGAAGCACGATAGAATCATGTCCAAAACAAGAGAGAACAAGAAGAATCACTCAATGATATTTTTTTTTTCTATATCAATATCTCTATAGAAGAATATGAATGATAGAATACTGTAGAAAATCTCTCTTCAAAGCCCCTTAAATTCTATAGAGACTTTTCCTATTTATAGAGAAAGATTATGGAAACCCTAATGTTGCCCTTTCTCGTAATTTCATACCAAATTGAGTAAAACTCTTATATTATGATGAATATAATGTATATGACACGTATCCCAATGTATAAAGTCGTAGCCACAATGTAATTGGGGTAGATTGAGCATCGCAACAAATATACAAAAAAACTTGCCGTACCTACGCTTGAAGCGCAACCTTGCTATGCTTGAAGCGCAGGTCCAAGCGTAGCTTGGAGCGTACCTTCAAGCGTGCAAATCCACTTTCCAGTCACTTTTCACTTCTGAAAGCGTAGGCATTTTTGTTAAAACCACTTTTCTCAGTAACTGCGTTAAAATGATCCTCTTGACTCCCCAAGACTTTTTGCTTGAATTGACGGCTTTGGAAAATGCCATTTTTGCCGTCCGGGAGACATTTTTACTCAATACTACACTTCTCTTGTATTTCACTTGTATTCTTCACTATTGCCTTTTGTTGTAGCTTATAGATGTCATTGAAACCAACACAACCTATCTAATATTCAACATGGTTATTGTCTAGAACATGTCATAAATACACGATACATAAAAGTGTTCTTACAATCTCCCCCTTTGCATTTCTGATACAAAACCATGTTTTTCAATATAGCCTCACAAATAACAACATAACATCTATACCTATGAACACACACCAATAAACATAGATATAACCTGTCACCTTGCTTTTATGATGACCAATCTTGTAACCACAACACTGAATAAACTATTAAACGCAAGTGTGAAAAATAGATATAAACCAACATAATGATCATCAGAAAATCATAACAATAATGCACACATAATGATCATCATTCTCCCTCTGAGAATAAACTCCCCCTTGCTAAATACTTCTCCTTTTTAACCTAACAATCTCTCCCCTTTACTTAATACATCTCCCCCTTTTTGTCACTGAAATGTCAAGCAAATAGAGTATATATGCAATAGCAACAATGTAGAGAGATACAAGGAAGTACTCAAAGAAAGACTCCAAGATACATAACTCTATCAGATCATATCCAGATTCTCAGGGTAGTAGAAATCTCTACTATGCATGACACTACTACTGCATGAATGCAAAATGTCATCAATAAAAATAAAAAAATATTTTTGTTTTTAGAAATCTGTGAGCAAGGCAGTAAAGACACAAAGCAAATCATTAACACATCATATTCTCATATCTAACTCGACCATTATACACACTGTATAGAAGAAAATCAGCACACATACCTTGTAAACTCAAGACTGCACAAGTCAAATTTTGCAAATATATATATATGAAAAATCTCATGTTTAAGCACTAAGGTAAGATTAAAACAATACATACGAAAACTGATAATCTCCCCACCAACCGTGATGATAATTCAATCCAAGATCTAAACTAGAAGTAAAAAATAAAAGAGATTTTTTCTTTGTCACACAATTTCCTCCTTTTCATCTTTTCAACTTTTCACCATATCCCCTTTTGTCTTTCTAAGCTCCGGACTTTCCAGTGATGATTTTTAGTCCTGACCAATTGGGCCTGAGCTTCTTTCATGGGATTTATTCTCATCAGTTGTCTCTCCTTTTTGGATTGAAAAACTCTTTTTTGCATTTTTTATTTTTATCATCTTATCCTTTCCTCTTCTTTCACCATTTCCACAACATTTATAAACAAGCAAAAGATATTTCATACATAGACCAAACTAGCATAACTCATGAACCTTCATACCATTTCGGGTTAAATGAAAAAAATAATAGATTCAACGGGCATTACAATCATCACCGAAGCAACTAGCACCTAAGACTAAAGTTATAAAATAATCATGCCAAGTGATCATCCAAAAATCTTAGGTCAGGATGATATCTCTACTTCACATATGCATAATGCGACAAGTAAATGTGAAAATAAAGTAAAATATGACAACTTTTGTACTCTAGCCAAGCTCAACAATTTCAAAAAATTTATTGTCATTTATTTCAAAATAAAATGCATGATTAACTATCAATTCTAGGAAAATAAGACAATGTGTTCCTAGAATGATAGATAAGAAGATATGTATTCTAAAGAAAACATACCAATAGATTTCCAAAGACTAACATGCTTTTAAAAATCTAATGGTTTTGTAAAGATATCTGCCAACTGAGAATCTGTGGATATAAACTCGAGAGACACTATACCATCTTCAGCAAGATCATGAATGAAATGATGTCGAATATCTATATGCCTGAGAATCTGTGGATATAAACTCTAGAGACACTATACCATATTCAACAAAATCACGAATGAAATGATGTCGAATATTTATATGCTTTGTCCTAGAGTGTTGAATATGATTTTTAGAAATATTTATTGCACTCGTGTTATCACAGAACACAGTCACCGTGCCTTGAGAAAAACTATAATCCTGCAATATTTGACGCATCCACAAAACCTGAGTACAACAACTACCAACTGCTATATACTCAGCCTCAACAGTGGAATGGGAAACACAATTTTGCTTCTTGCTATGCCAAGCAACTAAGCAATTTCTAACATAAAAACACCATTCACTGGTACGTTTTCTATCATTAACATTACTGGCCCAATCAACATCAGAAAAATATGCGATATCAGTATTAGTACCAAATGGATACCATAGTCCATAATTCACTGTCCCTTTAACATACTTGATAATCTTTTTCACAGCAGTAATATGAGACTCCTTTAGACTTGCCTTATAACGTGCACACAAACCAACACTAAAAGTTATATCAGGTTGACTAGTAGTTAAGTACAACAAACTCCCAATCATACTCATATAAAGTGTAGGATTAACATCTTTGCCTTTAGTATTTATTCTAAGATAGACATTTATACTCATAAGAGTGCGACCATCCTTAGCCTTTTCCAAACCAAACTTCTTTACTAATTCCAAGGCATAACGAGTTTGAGATACGAAAATCCCATCACTTAATTGCCTAACTTAAAGCCCTAGAAAGAAGTTCAATTCATTAATCATGCTCATCTCAAATTAATGTTTCATTTGATCTCCAAAATAATAAGCAAGCTGATCAGAAGTGGAACCAAACACAATATCATCAACATAGATTTGAGCAACAATTGTATCATTCTCAATTTTCTGAATAAGCAGTCTTTTATCCACTCCCCCTCAAGTAAAACCTGTCCCCAACAGGTAATCAGTCAACCTTTCATGCCAAGCTCTAGGAGCTTGCTTTAGCCCATACAAAGCCTTTTTCAGCTTGTAAACATGACCCGAACAATGAGGATCTTCAAATCCTTTGGGCTGCTCCATATATACTTCCTCATGAAGAATACCATTCAAAAATGCACTCTTCACATCCATCTAATACAACTTGAATCCAAGATGACATGCGATCGCAAATAAAATACGAATAGATTCAAGCCTAACCGCTGGAGCGAAAGTCTCGTCAAAATCAATACCCTCCATCTGAGTATATCATTGAGCAACAAGCCTAGCCTTATTCCTAACAACTATACCATGTTTATCCTTTTTATTCTTGAATATCCACTTGGTACCAATCACGTTTATCTCATTCGGTCTAGGGACAAGATACCATACATCAAGTTCTTCTTGCATAACATTAATCCAATCACTATCTTGAAGAACTTCTTTGACATTTTTAGGTTCTAAAGATGTATAACATGCATATGAGACTTCATTCCTTGCTTTTCTACGAGTCACCATCATCTGATCGATAGATCCTATGACCTTATCCAAAGGATGATTCAACTTGATCCTTGTAGATGGTTCCTTAGAAGGTTTAGTCTGAGCATCACCAATTTGATCATGTGATTCTGCAGGACTTGAATTATCATCATGAACCACATTGTCCTCTTTATCAACCTCAAAATAATCATTATCCAACATATAGAACGACTCTTCATCTTTCTCCTCAGCAGATGCCATAGACTTATCTACACATGAGTCATCAACCACTACATTTGCAGATTCCAACATAATTTGAGTTCTAAGATTAAAAACCCTATATGCTCGACTGGTTAATGAATAACCCAAAAATAGTCCTTCATCACTCTTAGACTGAAACTTCCCAATAGATTCACAATTTCTAAGAATATAATATTTTGCTCAAAAAATCTTGAAATATGTCACATTGGGTTTTTTGTCATTCCACAGTTCATAAGAAGTTTTTAAAGTGTCAGACCTAAGATAAACTCTATTTAAGGTATAACACGCTGTGGTCATCGTCTCGACCCAAAAATACCTAGGAAAATTCCTACCTTGTAGCATAACATTGGCCATTTCTTGAATAACCATATTCTTCCTCTCAACAACTCCATTTTGTTGTGGAGTTTTTGGTGCTGAAAATTCATGTTTTATTCCTCTCTCATCACAAAACACTTCAATTTCAAAATTTTCAAAATCCCTTCCATGATCACTCCTTACTTTAGAAATGGAACAATTCTTCTCAGTTTGATTTTTTAAACAAATCTTCTTAAAAATTTCAGGAGCTTTAAATTTTTCACTCAGAAATCCAACCCATGTAAACCTTGAGTAATCATCCACCATTACAAAAATATACTTCTTTTCTCCGTTGCTCATGGTCCTAGTGGGACCCATTAAATCAATATGCAATAGCTTTAAATGTCTAGAAGTACCAATGATATTTATCTTTTTGTACTGACTTATTTACCCTTCTCACATGATCAACACACAATCTCTTTTGCATAACCAAACTTAGGGACATCCTTAACAATTTCACTCTTAGTAATTTTTGTTAATTCACGAAAATTAACTTGCCCCATCCACTGATGCTAGATTTCAACTTCATCAAGTTTAACTCTATTGCACGATAATTCAGAACTAGGAACAATGCAATAACAATTATCAATTGAACGCATACCTTCCATCACATAATTCCCAGAAGACTAAATGATTGAACACTTATCAGGAGAAAAAGTGACCTTATGATTGTTATCACATATCTGACTTATACTCAACAAATTTTCTTTAAGACCCTCTACATAAAGCATATATTTGTTCCTTCACTAACTTCAACACCTTCCCTTTTAGCTTCGAACACCCCAATTAAAGGTGACCTCTGACACCACAATGGTGACATACAGGAACAAACCTCTGAACTTTATTAGTTAACCTCCTAGAATATCTAGAGGTAAAGAAAGGCTTGCTTTCAATAGGTCTTTTGATATAGACTTGAGTATCAGGATTCCAAGTCGAATTTCTTTGTGAAGAACTATACGCTACATGAGAGGCTTTTACAAAGGTGGTTTTCACAATAATATTTGACTTCAGCGTTACTCCAATAACACCCAACCCCTTTTCATTTTCTACTGATTTTCCCTTACTCATCATCTCATCGAGCTTAAGGGTTCCTTCAGACAATTTACAAAGAGTTAATTTAGCATCTTTCAGCTCTATCTCTAAATTCCCAATCTTAGTAGATTTCTCAACCACTTCCTTATTGAGATTATCTACCAACTTCAATGCCTGAGTAATAGGTGTTCAATATTGGTCATTTTTTGCCCCTATCTTGTGTTTGTTATGTCTTTACATTTCGTTACTTGGTATTTTTATCCTGTTTGTGTGTGTAAGAATGTTTCAGGAGCTTAATGAAGAAACAAAGCTAATCTCGGTGAATTAACTGAGTTCATGTTCCTTTTTATCTCGAGAAAGGAATCAAAAGGTGTGCTAGAGCAAAGAAGAGCTACCGAAGGGCAAAATGGTCATTTTCCGACACCATTATCTCACCGAAGGGCAAAAATATCATTTCCAGACATTATTATTTCACCCAAAAGCATCGGGAGTCAAAGGCGACCAGTCTAGCTCAAGTATGAAAAAAAGAGTTTTTACAGCAAAAGATGCATAATACCCTATGTCGTTAGAGAGAGAAAGAGGCATATTGGACCTGAGCTACGCTTTGGTTTGGACCTTACGCCCTAGACCTATACCCAAGCATAGGTCAGGAGTGTAGGTCCCACCTTGTGGCCACGTGATCCCTTTACGTGCTGAAGTTGTTCGGTGATTACAGACCTCTACATACAGGCTTATACACATAATTACATAAGTTTTTATAGATATTATTCATGTATTATGAAATTACAGAAAAGGGCAACCATTAGGGTTTCCCTCACTTATCTATAAATATGAGAGGGTTTGGTTTAGATAGGTGTGTTGTTTTGGAGGCTAGTTCTGGTTCTGATTTTCATTCATAGAGTTCTCACGTTCAAAGTTCAGACTTACTTCCATTGAAGAAAACCATCATTGAAGACCTAGAGATCCGGAGAAGAAGGGTATGGAGAGTGTTTCTACACCGACAATGCAGATTCTCTCAGCCATGATCAACTAATTCGGTATCTAGGATTTTCTCGCAAAACCCTAGCTAAGTAATGTAGTTTTAATTTTATATTCAATTGTAGAGAGGGGAAACTGTGACTATACTGTGATGATTGTGTTAGATTAGAGACCATTTTTATTCGTGATATAAGTTTATATATTTGAATTGATTATTGTCTTAGACTTTTTGAATATATTTATCTTACATAATCATAATTATTCACTATGGGTTGAAACTCGGATGCTTAATCTGTGATTTTCTATACAATGGTGGTCATAAAACTCGAAACCCTAGGTTGACATAGGCCATGCCCTGACAAAATGATATAGACATGCTTTAGTTTATTTTCATGCTTTAATTTACTTTTATGTATTTACTTTCTGTTAGTAGTTGGCATGCACTAATCAGTTTAGTCTTGAGATGGGTTGTCATGATCCGGTTGAGAGTAATCCTTTTTGGGGTCAAACTGTTGGCGTGGTGCGACCTGATTCACAGTCAATGGATCACCCTCATGCAATTGATATAGAATATGAACTATATTATGCGGTTAGTGGTGGAGTGAGGAAACCCTAGTTTTCTCTCTCTCTGAATCACAACCATTATTTATTATTATTTTCTATTTTATTTTCATTAGTATTAGATAATTCACAAAACCAAACTCTTTTCGGAAAAATATAATTCAGTGTTTTTAGATTATTAAAGTGAACAATCCTCATCTTTGTGGGATTGATATTCCCCTACTCAAGCAAAACTGTCTACAATTGATTTGTGAGCTTGCAGAAGGGTAAAACCTAAAGTATCGTTAATGTGTCGTTTTTAACCACATATTTTGCACACACCTGACTCCCACCACTGAGTTCTTTCTAGTTCAAATTTTTTCAAATCCTCAACCAACTTGGCCTTTTGAATCTATAGGAGATTTTGAGTTTGAGAACTATTGACTTATTCATCTTTTAAAGAATGTAATTGTAATAAGCAAAAATCACATGGCCCAATAAATATGGGCCACATGACTGATGGGCCGAAGGATTGATAGGCCTGTAGAAGTATCTAGAGAATGAGTGATCCATAAGTCAGGGATTTGTCCTACTTATGGAAAATAGAGTCCAAAAAAGAAAAGAGTTTATCAAATCCCATAATTTAAGGGATTTGATAAACTTGGGTAAATGGGCTTGACCCATTTACCAAATTATATATAAATACATGGCCAAAAGATGAATAAAGGGATTCAGTTTTTAACCTAATTATTTATGTATTTTTCTGTATCTACATAATTGGTGCCGTATATGGGAATACTTTCATTGAAATCTTTCTTTTTAATAGCTTCCGACTTTCTACGAAAAGCTTAGATTTACACCATCCATGGTGATTATCACCCGTTCGCAGCAATCCGAGTTACCTCCGAACGGAGGCCAACCTCCACAAACCGAAGATCCGATCAGGTGAGCCTTGGAGGATAGAACCGCTGAGTTGGAGAGGCAGAACGCTGAGTTGGTGGCAAAACTGGCCTTGTTGCAAAACGCTCATGAAACCCAAAATGGCGAACAATCCAACTAGCAAGAATGGTCTGCGGGCCACCAATCGAAAAGAGATAACCGCCATGCAAAATCCAACAACGATCAGGAGGAACACGCAGAATCATCCCTACAGGTACTTGGGACGCACAATCCCGAGGAAACTCTGACCATGAAAAAATTGGAGGAAATTATGATCAGATTCCAAAGGGAGGTGCTTAAGGATCTGAAAGTTCAGACCCCAAACGATCTGGCATCTGAGGCATCCATCGATGTCGTGCAAACACCATTCACACTGGCGATCACCAGTATGCCCTACCCGGAGAGGTTCAGGCTACCGAAGTTCACCCTGTTCGACGGCATAAAAGATCCGACAGAACACATCTACCATGTCCATACAAAAATGAATGTCTACAACAAAAATGAAGCCTTACTCTACAAAGTCTTCCCCACCAGCCTGACCGAAGCAGCCCTGTTATGGTTCAAGAAGCAACCACCCCGATCTATTAGAAGCTGGCTCAGACTCTGTGAGTTGTTCATCACCCAATACTTTGGCAATAAAAGATAGAAAAAGACCATCTCCAGTCTATTTACCATGATCCAAGAGAAAGGTGAATCCCTGAAAAGCTTTGTCTCGCGATTCAACGTCGAGATGTCCTCAATTGATAATTGTGATTAGCACTTAGCTGTCGAGGCCTTAAGGATGACCTTGATTCCAGGAACGAAGTTCCATCAGTCATTGGTCAAGAGACCACCAGCGGACATCGGGGAACTCAACTCAAGGGCACAAGGACATCTTCGGATAGAAAAAGAACTGGCCATACGCCAAAGAAGGGCAGCCTTTGCAAGCATAAATGCGAGAGTATCCAAACCTTTCAGATCAAAGGATTGGGTGCCAGATAGAAAGTGGCCAGGCACTCAACCTGCTCCTTCCCCAGTCCCAGAGAAATGCCAAAGATTGAAAGACAAGATCACTCCATTAAAAGTTAGCCTGACTAAACTCTATCAGGAGACTAATGGTAAAGGGATTCTGGTCACCACCACCCATCAGACAACCAATGGAGTAGAGAGACATGTCAAGACACTATGCCTTCCATGGCGAGTATGGACACCACGCCAACGAATACAGAAGCCTCTGGAGGCAAGTAGAAACCATGATACCAAAAGTAGAGTTGATCGAGTACGTTGCCAAGGAGGGCACCCGATCAGATCAAACATCACATACGCTTGTCAAGGGAGCAACGAGTCAGCCCATAAAAATCATTCACATGGTTCACGGAGGACCAAGCCAGATAGAATTGGAGGAAGCCTGTAGATCCCAACTGCGTTAAGCCTAGAGACTGCGAAGGGTTGGGGAAATCAGCGAGTTTTGAGGCCCGAAAGGAGATGCCCTAATAACCTTCTCTTCTGCAGATATACGGAATATTCAATAGCCACATAATGATCCATTGGTAATCTCCTCATGGTCTTAAACTGCTTGATCAAGAGAGTAATGATCGACCCAGGAAGCAGTGCCAACATAATCACCAAGTGGGCATTTGAGAAGCTTGAAATTAACCCCCGGGAGATAGTCCCTTCCGGAAGCCCGATAGCTGGATTCGATGACCGAAGGGTGGAACCAGTCGGAGAGATACAACTACTAGTAATGACAGCAAGGCGCACGCTCAAAGAAACTTTTGTGGTGGTAGATGTCAAACCCTCATATAATCTCTTCATGGGAAGTGGTTGGATCTATCGGATGCACGGAGTTCCTTCCACCATGTATCAAGTCATGCGATGCATCGATCCAAACGGAATTGATGTGATTGATATTAGGGGAGATCAGGTGGCAACCAAAGAATGTTACGCCGTCACCTTAAAAGGTCTGTGGAAGCGGACAGAACCGGAACGAGATTCACGATCCAAGGAGGCACCCAATAATCAATAACAATCACAGGACGAGGGTGCAGGGTCATCTATAACGGCTAAACCTTTGTTAGAATATCGGATTTACCCCAACCACCCTGAAAGGATGACTTATATCGGCTCTGGCCTCAATACTCAAGAAAAAAAAGAATTGGAGGCCCTCCTACAATCCAACGTTGACGCATTTTCTTGGGGTCATATGGATATTCTCATAATCGATCCATCGGTAGCTCAGCATTCCCTTAATGTGGACCCTGGTGTGAAACCCGTTAAGCAGAAGCAAAGACGCATAGGGGCCCACCGAAACCAGATTATACCTGAAGAGGTCGATCAACTTCTCCAAGCCTGATTCATTAAAGAAGTGCAGTATCCTTCCTGGCTAGCGAACATGGTGGTTGTTCAGAAGAAGAACGGAAAATGGAGGGTGTGCGTGGATTTCACAGACCTGAACAAAGCATGCCCGAAGGATTGTTTTCCCTTACCAAAGATTGATCAGATGGTAGATGCCACCGCAGGATTCGAACGCTTGAGTTTTCTGGACGCGTACTCCGGGTATAACCAGATACGAATGAACCCAGATGATGAGGAAAAGACCGCATTCATCACCGAATCAGGTACATATTGTTATACAGTTATGCCTTTCGGACTGAAAAATGCAGGTGCAACCTTTCAGAGGTTGGTCAGCAAGGTTTTCCGGGACAAGATGGGATCTACCATAGAAGCCTACATTGATGACACGGTTGTCAAAAGTAAGGTGAAAAGTGACCACCTAACCGATCTGCAGCAGGTGTTTGACACCTTCAGAAAGTACAAAATGAAGCTCAACCCATCCAAATGTTCTTTCGGAGTATCCTCGGGCCAGTTCTTGGGATACATAGTTGATTGGACGGGAATACAGGCAATCCCAGCACAAGTCAGAGCTCTCATGTAGTTAGGAGAGCCGAAGTCCCGGAAGGAGGTCCAACTACTAACAGGGAGAGTAGCAGCCCTCAGTCGTTTCATCTCTCGCTTAACTGATCGATGCCGACCATTTTTTCATGCTATAAAGGCAACAAAAGGAGAGGTCTAGGGGCCGGAGCAATCAGAAGCTCTAAAAAAACTCAAGAGCTACATGGCAAAGCCTCCCACACTAGCTACCCCGAAAGCAGATGAGTCGTTACACTTATATCTAGCCATATCTGCAAAATCTACCAGCGCCACTCTGGTCAAGGAGGGCAAGGGGTACCAGATGCCAGTCTTTTATACCAGCAAAGCCTTTGCTGATGCAGAAACCCGTTACTCCAAACATGAAAAACTGGTACTATCACTGATCAATGCACAGCGACGCCTTCGGCATTACTTTTAAGCACATCCAATCGTCGTACCAACTGCAACCCCGATCAGATCCATAATGGCGAAGCCTGAATTATCAAGGAGAATATCCAAATGGGCGATAGAATTGGGAATCTATGACATAACCTATGTCCCCCGAACTGCCATCAAAGGGCAAATGGTAGCTGATTTTCTGTTAGATACAGAAACTACTGACCCTTCAGAAGAAAATGAACCAAGCTTATGGGTAGTGTTTGTGGATGGATCGTCAAATATCAACGGAGCAGGGATCGGGGTAGAGCTAGTAACACCCGATGGAACTAAAATTCAACAATCCATTCGATTAGAGTTTCCAGCCTCTAATAACGAAGCCAAGTATGAAGCCCTTCTAGCAGGAATTCGGTTGGCCCGAAGCTTTTAAATACAGAAAGTAGAGATACGTAGTGATTCCCAATTGGTCGTACAATAGTTGAATGAGGAGTATGAAACCCGAGAGCCTAAAATGGAAGCATACAGGAATTTGGTACTAAAGGAGGCAGAGGAATTCTAGCAGCTAACCTTTGAACAGATCCCCAGAGGGGACAATATCATGGCAGTTCGTCTAGCTAACCAGGCCTCCGTATCAAGGGAAAGTATGACCCAAATAGCACCTGTGGACTTCATTATCCGATCAAGTTGGAGCCCTCCGAGAACGTAATGGTAATTCCTTGGGAGCTAAGCTGGATGATCCTATAACAGACTATTTGAGGACAGGTATGTTACATGAGTCAAAACCAGAGGCCCGGAAGATAAGAATGAAAGCCGCAAGATACGCTCTATACAACGGCCAACTTTATCGCAAGTCTTTATCCGGGCCATATTTAAGATGTCTGACACCCTCCGAAGCTTCTGCAGTCATGGAAGAGATACATGCTGGATCGTGTAGTAATCATTCCGGAAGGAGGTCTTTAGCCCATAAAGTCCTCAGCCGGGGGTACTTCTGGCCTTATCTGTCAAGGGATGCTGAGGTATACACCCAACACTGTAAAAAATGCCAATTTTACGGTGATGCCATTCATCCACCTCCGGAACTACTAAACCCAACAATCATCCCTGACCCCTTTGCCCGATAGGGAATGGATAATGTGGGTCCTCTCCCCCAAGCCATACGATCTACTACTCTGTTCTTCTGACTACGAATTACTTTATCAAGTGGGTGAAAGCCGAGACATACTCAACTATCAAAAGTAGTCATGTTATAAAGTTCATATGGAGTCACATCATTTATAGGTTTGGCCTACTCCGAACTATAATGATGGATAATGACACCAACTTGGAAAACAGAAAAGTTCAACCGTTCTTGGAAAAACATGGGACCAATCAGAGCACTTCTTCTGTTGGTTACCCATAGGGAAATGGACAAGCCGAGAGGACAAACTGAATAATTTTTTATACACTCAGAAAAAAGCTCGAGAAAGCAAAAGGGGCTTGGTTGGAAAAATTACCTGAAGTCTTATGGTCCTATCGGACCACTCCAAGACAAACAACAGGGGATGCCCCTTTCGCCATAGCATACGGAGCCGAAGTCGTGATCCCGACCAACTGAAAGTGCCTACGCTAAGAAGTCAGGCCTGGGAAGAAGGTCCAAACAATCAGCACCTGGCCCATGACTTGGACCTACTAGAAGGAAGAAGAAAAGTCGCCGGGATAAGGCTAGCTGCCTACCAGCAACAAGTCAGGGCTCGGTTTAATCAGAAAGTCAGAAGAAGAGAATTTCAGGTAGGCGATATGGTGCTCAGAAGAAAAATTGAAATTATTGGCAAGTTACGGGAAATATGGGAAGGACCTTATACAATAATTGAGGTCATTGGACGTGGTGCCTATTGGGTACAAAAGAACGAGACAGGCCACATCGAGCCCAACTCTCAAAACCCTTATCGTCTGAAGAGGTATTATCCTTAGATAGTTTTCTCAAATAGTAAAATAAAATTGTGTCTTGTACATTACACTTTTTCCTGATTATAATAAAGCATCTGTGCCCGATATTAGGCACCTCTACTACATGTTTCTCAAGTTTTTGAATAAAAAATCACATTCTATATTAATGATCATGCCTTATGAAAACAACTCTCAGGGGTCAGATGCCCGAAGACTCTATAGTTAAAAGGAAAATTTTCCTAAGTGTTGAGTTCAAACTTGATTTGACAAACCAAAGGACAAAAACAAGTCTCAGGGGCTAGATACCAGAAGACTCCATAGTTAAAAGGAAAATTTTCCTAAGTGTTGAGTTCAAACTTGATTTGAACTAACCAGAGGACAAAAACAAGTCTCAGGGGCCAGATGCCCGAAGACTCCATAGTTAAAAGGAAATTTTCCTAAGTGTTGAGTTCAAACTTGATTTGAACAAACCAAAGGACAAAAACAAGTCTCAGGGGCCAGATACCCGAAGACTCCATAGTTAAAAGGAAAATTTTCCTAAGTGTTGAGTTCAAACTTGATTTGAACTAACCAGAGGACAAAAACAAGTCTCAGGGGCCAGATGCTCGAAGACTCCATAGTTAAAAGGAAAATTTTCCTAAGTGTTGAGTTCAAACCTGATTTGAACTAACCAGAGGACAAAAATAAACCTGATTTGAACTAACCAGATGCCCGAAGACTAAAAACTAAAATGAAAATTTTCCTAAGTAGTGAGTTCAAAAAATGTTTACCTCGAGCTAGTCAAATAGCTAAACCGAAGTAAACAAGAACGAAATACCACAAAATGGGAGAAATCCTTTTTCATTAAAAGAAATAGAAAATATAAAAACGCCCTTTTAAAAGGGTAAGTACATGATGAAATCCAGGGAACCTAAGTCCTATCTAACTCAGGGGGAAAACTAGTCTTCTCCCTTCAGGAGGGCAACAAACCGCTTCTCATTCTCAGAAGCCGGTGGGTCTTTAGAAGGAAGGGGCACTCCCATGAAAGAATTAAAATCTTCGGCAGTCTTAAACTCCCGATCAGCAAAGGGAATATGCTCCATCTCGTGCCTATCCCGTCTTGCCCTCACCAATCGAATGTCACAAATTATGACATACCGCTTGTGCATATCCAGACCACCCAAGCGGCACATCTCTACCTTAGAACGCTTAAGAGCCAGAATATTATCTGACTCCGCCTTTTCGGCAGCTATCTTTTGGTAGGCTGCCTTCACCTCTGCTAGTTCAGCAGTCAGAGCCCTCTTTTCAGCCTCTCCGGTCTCCAGAAGGCTATTATGCTCAGATACACTCTAGCAAAGACCATCCACCTCTTTGGCCAGAGTGATACGATGCTCATTATTCTACTGAAGTTGAGCTTGCATCTTGGCCATTTCCCGGATAATGGACTATAGGACCTGATTGTACGCCTGGATCCCATAAAGAAGCTACACAGATAGGGAAAAAAGTGCATGTTAGTGCATAACGAAGTAAAAATAACAAACTAAGGTACAAAAGAAAAATCAAATCACCAACCTCCATAGCCATCGTGGAGCCTTTTTAGAAAAGCTCAGTCCTGGAAATCTTCGATTGAGTAGCCCTATCGGTAGGAGTCCAGACCCCCTTCGTCATGACCCGAAGAGCGTCTGGCTAACAGATGTTAAGATGGTCAGCACAGACCGGAGTCCCATTAGGAAGGAGAAACTTTGGCTCCCAGGGAATTGCGGTACGGCAGATATCCTGAGCCCGAGGAGTTTCGCTCGTTGAGGCATCAGTAGTATGGGTCTTGGATCTTTTGTTAGTTGCTCCGCCACCCGTACCAGATTGAGACCTGGTGGTGGCAGCATTTGCAGGAGAAGGCTGAGGTGGATCTGCAGGACTTTGTGCAGGCGGAGGTACTGGAGGTGTCGGGGGTGCTGTCGATAGTGGAACGGCATCAACCGTATTAAGACTTTTAGGAATCTGAATGCGTCTGGCAGAAAGGGGTCTAACTGGAAAATCCATCTTGTCAATAACAGCGTCCAAGTTAAAAATCATTTCCAGATTGGCCTTAGTCAGAAGAGTGGTGGCAGATCGGACATTGCTCCAGATCTTGGCATTCAGAAGTGCAAACCGTTTTTTTATAAAGGATAAGGGAATTTTTCTATCCTCATAGCCTAGAAATATATACGCATACTCCCCCCGATGTAAGTCACAGAACTCATAAAAACAAGAAGCTTTATAAAGGGGACAATAGACAGGCAAACGAATA
Source organism: Cornus suecica (assembly GCA_963922005.1). Classification (NCBI taxonomy): domain Eukaryota; kingdom Viridiplantae; phylum Streptophyta; class Magnoliopsida; order Cornales; family Cornaceae; genus Cornus; species Cornus suecica. The sequence continues at coordinate 12,040,159 of OY998241.1, forward strand.
GGACCGAAGGTGCTTGGGATCGGGAATGTCCGAGAGAACGGGTAAAACCAGTTGCCACTAACAACTACCATTCTCTCCTTCCAGCCTTTGTCAGATTTTTCCGTGTCAGAATATATGCCCCGACCCTGGAAGGGAAAGAGGTTGTACCTACCCTTGTTTTCTCTGGAATTTTTGAAGAAATAGTAGAGAAACAGGTAAGCTAAACCTAGATTAAGGTCCAGATCCCTATTGTACAGAAGAAGCATGGCCAGAATCCTAAAAATGTTCGGTTTAAGATGAAGAGGGTATAACCCTAGCATAAAAAAGACATAATGAAAGAAGGGGTGAAGAGGAAATCTTAAAACTTTGAGGTGAACCGCCGATATCAAAATGCTACCTGGTTGAAGTCCCTCGCTCTTAGAAAATTCTAAATAGCCTGGATAAGGGTCCACACGAACATCTCCGGGTACATTAGTCTCAGCCCAAAGATGTTTTACGTCCACCTCAGGCCTAGTTTTCTTAAGAGGGGCAACCAAAAAAGGTTCAGAAGAATTGGGGTTCACAGTCGCATCATTATCATGAGAATCCCCCACAACAGATGTTTCTGGATTCGTTGACGAACCCGGAAGATCAGTATTCGGGGGAACTATTTTGGGAATGGGGGCCTCTCGGCGAATAAGGGAAGGACTATCACTACTGGTTGAGTCAGTACCGATTCCAGAGGACAGAACGACTTCCTCTACCGATCTAGTGTCATCACTACCGGACATGGTTTCAGAAAGGTAGAAGAGACAGATGGGGGTTAGAGATGAAAATTGAAAGAAAAAATAAAAGTACTATCTGACTTACGCATTTTAGAGAATAAAGGCAGGAAGAACTTCAGAAAGGGTTAGGGGGATGCTCCGGTAGAGGTTCCTAGAAAATGCCTGCTGGAAGTTGCAGGAGTGAAAGAGGGAGGAGCTCCAAGTAAAAAAGTTGAGAGGTGTGGAGAGCAAAAATGGCAAAACGTGATTTTATAGAGGAAGCAAGGGAAGGTCATTAGACATGCATGAAGACCAAAGGACGCGCGCCATCAATCCAGCCACTATCGCAGTAATCAAGAGATCGTGGGCCTCCCATTTTGAATTAAAAAAGATCACTCAACTGCCCAAGCATTAATGGGCCAACACGTCAATATACATGCACCTAAATATCCTTCTTTTCTTTTCAGTCATGGGCCTCGAAATGGATCATAAGCCCATAACCTCAGGGGCCTATGTAATAAGAAAAAATTACATGGCCCAATAAATATGGGCCATAAGATTGATGGGGCGAAGGACTGATGGGCCCGTAGAAGTATCTAGAAAATGAGTGATCCATAAGTCAGAGATTTGTCATACTTATGGAAAATAGAGTCCAAAAAAGAAAAGAGTTTATCAAATTCCATAATTTAAGGGATTTGATAAACTTGGGTAAATGGGCTTGAATAAAGATGAATAAAGGGATTCAGTTTTTAACCTAATTATTTATGTACTTTTCTGCATCTACAATAATTCTTTGTCCATGTTAAGACTCTAAGTCAAAAGTTTCATGTGATTTTTATGAAGTTGTGTGGTCTTATCAAGTAATTTGTCATAAGACTCTTGAAGCGTATCATCATAACATTCATCACTCTCAGAACCTTCTTCTTCAGACATCCCCCAACTTGTAACAATTTCTCTGACCTTTTTGCTCTGTGCAGCAAACACGGTGAAGTTCTCAAACTCATCACCTACCTCCGAGTCTGTTGCATCACTAGTTGATCCATTGTTAGATTCATCATCCCAACTGACAACTAATCCTTTGGATTTATTCAAAGTGTTTACACACTCTGCAGCTATATGACCATATCATTGACATTCAAAACATTGGGGTTTCTTCTTTTTAGGATCAGACTTGTCGTTCCTAGTTTGAGTCTTATTGCTACTTCTAGACTCACCCAACTTAATCCCAAATTTTTGTCCTTGGCCATTCTGTTTAGGCCTAACAAATTTGTCCAATCTCTTTACAAACATGGCTATATCATTTAGACTCAACTCACTTTCTTCATCAGGTTCAACGTGATCATCCCTAGTGGTTTTAAAAGCTATGCTATTATCTTTTGTGCCACTAGCCTTCTTAGGGGGGTTTGAACATCTCCATCTCATAAGATTTTAAATTTCTTACCAATTCTTCAACCTTAATTTCTTTAAGACTCGTGACCTCTGAAATGATAGTGACCTTTGATAAAAAAACGTTCAAGTAAAGACTTAAGGATTTTCTTTACTATGGTAGTCTCATGAATAGGCTCACCTAGGTTATGACAACCTGTTACGATATCAGTTAACCTAGCCTCAAAGTCGGCGTAGACTTCATCCTCTTCCATCTTCAACTACTTATATTGAGAATTCAGAATTTGAAGTTTTGATTGTTTAACCTTTGAAGTTCCTTCATGAGTAACTTGGAGAATGTACCAAACTTCCTTGGCCATTACGCATGTAGCAATCCTCTTGAACTCATTTAGAGTAATAGTATTGTATAACGCATTCAACGCTTTTGAGTTCCAATTTGCGTTATTCATCACAGCAGCAGTCCACTCGCTTGACGATTTTGCTTTCACTTCATTAGTCGTATCGTCTTTCACAGTAGGAGATGAATATCCTACTTCAACAGCATTCCAAGCTCTCTTATCTAACGATTTAAAAAACGCTCTCATTCTCGCTTTCCAATATGTATAATTTTAGCAATCAAACAAAGGGGACCTAGATATGGAACCTCCTTCACGAGGCATCTCCATTGTCTAAGTACAAAATCTTACCCTAGGTAATTAACTTAAAAAAAGGGCAACCACGTTCTGATACCAATTGAAATTACCTAGACGATTAATGAAAACAGCATAGAGGGGGGTGAATAGGCTTTTTGCCAATTTTATAATCAATTATAATTATTTAGCGGAAATTCAATTTTAATCAGTCACAAACCCTAATTATCTAATCAATTCTCAAATCAGATCAATCAAGCAAATATGAATATAAGTGCAGAAATTAAATAATGAGAAGACATAGAGATTTTTACGTGGAAAACCCTGGAAAGACTCCAAGTAAAAATCACGGATACACTCGGGTATCGATGCACTATGAATCAAAGAATTTGTATAGACTCTATAAAAACAAAACTTACAACCGCTGTAATTTTCTATTCTTCACTCGACGTCTAAAAGTCTAGATTCACTTGCGCTCCAGGAAGCTTTCGCTCCGATCTCCGTACTCTGAAGGCTCTGCTTCTCAACAGATCGAATAACCACGAAGCCTCCTGTTCTGATCTCCGCACTCAGATGACTCCACTCTTCAACGGATCAAAGCAACCAAGTTGCAATCAGTAATGTGTAGATTTTTCAGAATCTAAATGATTCAATAGTGCATAAGATCGTCGATGTAGAAGCACGATAGAAACAACTCCAAAACAAAAGAGAACAAGAAGAATCACTCAATGATACTTTCTCTATATATGTAAATATCTCTGTAGAAGAATATGAATGATAGAATACTGCAGAAAATCTCTCTTCAAAGCCCCCTAAATTTTGTAGAGACTTCTCTTATTTATAGAGAAAGATGATGGAAACCCTAATGTTACCCTTTCTCATAATTTTACACCAAATTGAGTAAAACCCTTATACTCTGATGAATATAATGTATATGGAACGTATCCTAATGTATAAAGTCATAGCCACAATGGAATTAGGGTAGATCGAGCATCGCAGCAAACATACAAAAAAACTTGCCGCACTTACGCTTGAAGTGTAGCCTAGTTACGGTTGAAATGTAGGTTCCCTATGTTTGAAGCGTAGGAGAAAACATAGCTTGGAGCGTACCTTCAAGCGTACAAATCCACTTTCCAGCCACTTTTCACTTTTGAAAGCGTATGCATTTTTGTTAAAATCACTTTTCTCCGTAACTGTGCCAAAATAAACCTTTTGACTCCCCGAAACTTTTTGCTTGAATTGACGGCTTTGGAAAATGCCATTTTTGCCCTCCGAGAGACATTTTACTCAATACTACACTTCTCTTGTATTTCACTTGTATTATTCACTATTGCCTTTTGTTGTAGCTTGTAGATGTCATTGAAACCAACACAACCTATCTAATACTAACCATGGTTATTGTCTAGAACATACCATAAATACACAATACATAAAAGTGTTCTTACAATCTTGATGCGACGTCAGGTGTATAAAAATATGTGGTTAAAAACAACACCTTAACGACTCTAAGTTTTACCCTACGCAAACGCACGTATCAATTATAGAATAACAAACGGCTTCAGTAAGGGATATCGATCCCATAGAGACTGAGAATGTTCACTTTAATAGTTCAAAAACACTGAATTATATTTTTGGAAAATTGTTTGTTTGGGTGGTCAAAGACCAAATTATTTATTTTAACTAGTAATTATCTAGAAAGCAAAATAAATTGATTGTGATTCAGATGAGAGAGAAAACTAGAGTTTTCATCACTCCACCACTAACAACATAATATCGTTCCTCACTGTATCAAATGTAAGAGGGTGATCTATAACTGTGAATCAGTTCGTACCACAAATAGCTAAATACGACCTCAAAAAGGAATACCATCAATCGGATTGCGATAACCCGTCTCATGACTGACCTAAGTAGTACATGCCAATTATGTTACTCTAATCTACTCTTAATGCATGAAAATAATTTAAAGTATGTCTATATTAAATCACCAAGGCACGACCTCTATCAACCTAGGGTTTCAAGTTTCATTACCACCATTGTGTAGAAAAACCATGATTAAGCATCTGAGTTCCAGCCCATAGTGAATAATCATAATTGTGCAAAACTATACATTCATTCCATTTAAGACAAGAATTTAGAACAAACATATAATTTTATATTGCAAATTAGTACGGTCTCCTAACTACTACAATCATCACAGTATGGTCAACAATTTCCCCTCGTTATAATTAAAAACAATGAAAGACCTACATTACTTGGCTAAGGTTTTGCTAGAAAACCCTAGATACCAAGTTAGTTGGCCATGGTAGAAGGTGACTGCATCGTTGATATAAAAACGCTCTCCATGATCTTCATCTCCGAATCTCCAGGTTTGAATATGGCTCTCAACAGTAGCAAGTCTGAATGAATGAACCTTTAAAACTCAACCAGCCTTTATGAACGTCCAACCTCTGTACACTGATATATGACCATGTATATATAGGTAATGGTGTAGAGAGGCCCTTTTCAGTCTTTTCAGTCTTAACTTCATGCAAACCCTAACTTCTCATATATATAAATGTATATAGAGGTCTGGAGTCGGAGGCACGTCTTCCAATCGAACTAAGGGTGAAACAGGCAAAAACCATCAAAAAACCATAAATTCTTACCGCACTTACTCTTGAAGCATACCTGGTCTATGCTTCAAGCGTAGGTCCAAGCGTAGAAATGTGTTTTCCAGCCACTTTTTGAAACTGAAAGCGTAGGCAAAAACGTAGTTATTTTATGGAAAACCACTTTTCTCCATGATACTTTTTACTGAAGATGGCGGCTTTTGGAAATGCCATTTTTGCCCTTCGGGAGCCATTTTTGTATCGGAATGCCTCTTTGACTCTCCTTTTGGATAGATAGAACACACTCTTCAATTAATTCACCGAAGTTAGCTCCATTTCTTCATTAAGCTCCTGAAACATGCTTTAACACGCAAACAACATAAAAATACTAAATAATGGAATGAAAGAACATAATAATAGTGAGTTAAGGGGTCAAAATGAATAATCTTTGACACCTATCACACCCCCAAACTTACACATTTCTAGTCCCTTAATAATAAACTCAGGAAACTTCTCTTGTGATGATATTTTTAATCTAACTATTCTAACTAATCTAACCTAATCCCTAGCTTTCGTGAGGGTCAATGATTACACTTAGCACGTGTAACAAGCCTTTTAAACCCCTAGGTTACCCCCAGTGAACGAGTGAAGTCTCGTGAAGATTTCCAGTGATGGTACCTACAAACATCTCAGTTCTCTATAGTCATGCAGTCATGAGTTCACACACAAATTAATTAAGTCATAATATAATGCAAAAGATAACATGGATGCAAATACTCCCACTCACTACCGAACAACAATTATATCAAGCTTCGTGTCATGAATGGTTCCCACTAAAGTGAATGATTTCGCTACTTTCTACTATAAATCTAGACAACCTTCCGTGATTTTGTGAACACTCGACTATGATATTTCAGATTCTCTTCTCCTACTTCATTGATCAAACTCTGTCATTTTTAATAAAAATGTACTATTTCCATTTTCCACTTTTCATCCATTTTTATCTTTCTAAGTCTCCGGACTTTTCAGCAAGGATTTTTAGTATCAACCAACTAGGCCCGAGCTTTTTTCATGGGATTTATGCTCATCAGTCTTCTCCTCTTTAAACACGAATAGTGATATTGGTGATACCAAAGCCCGGTTACTTAGATCGAAGAACTGTTTTTTGCATTTTATTTTCTCAAAATAATTTTTTCAATTTTCTCCATTTCAACCATAACATCTCCCCATCTCTCCTTTTATTGTGGAAAAATTATTTTTTCAACTACATAGTCAAAGATCAACTTATTTCTCATAGTGAATGTGTACTTGTGCTTATAAGTCAAGGTCGTCCATCTTAATTTCAATTTCACTCATTCACTCACCCATGTAAAACCACATCACTTCACTAACTTTATTTAATCATTACTATCATTAATGGGAATATCACATCACATACTACTCATACATCATAAACATGAACTCAATCAAATTGTAATGCAAAACATTTATGCGTAAAAACAAATAACTACTCCAAAATTTTAAAATTCCAAATTTTTTTCCGAAAAAATTTCATTCTTTATAATTCTATACCCTCACCCCCAAACTTAAATGAGACCATGTCCTCATGGTCAAAAATAAAGTATGAGAACGGATTTAGTTACCCTTGAAGCTCAATTTTGGATTCCACAGCAAAACATGAATCCCCTCCCTCAAACTTGATTTGGATCACCTGTAGATATTCTTAACAAAACACAAATACCCATAATCATAGTAAGGGAAAAAGAATTCTTATCGTAAATATCCAGAAATCAACACATGTTCTTCAAGGAATTAAAAATTCTCTTCTTTTTTTCCAAATGATTTGGCCTTAAGGGCCTACAATCCTGCGAATAAAATAAAATAAAATAATAAAAATAAAAACAAAGATAAATACATGGCCTTAAGGGTCTACCGTCTCTAGAAATTTAAAAATTGCATAAATTAAATGACATCTTATTTTACAAACATAGGCTAGAAACTAATTTTCACAATCTAGAACCAATGTTTAACATCGTCGGCACGACAGGGCCACTCAAAGGGTTATCCAACACCCTTCCTAACACTTTCCCTACTCATAGGACAAAATGTAGGAGACGACTCTCTCAGTGTTCTCACTTGTAGACAAGTAGTACTATCCATGACATCAAATATAAAACAATAATCACTATATAAAGTACATCCTCTGTCACGTTCTAACTTTACCCCATGTACAGGCAATGTGTCCAACAAATCTTCCTTCAACATCTTATGTAAGGTTCCCTCCACCAATTCATCATTCTCTATTAAACTGACAGATGCCATAAATTCTGGTGCCGGATTAATCTCCTCATAAATCTTTAGCCGCTGACCACGCCTCTTTAACCTCTCATTTCCAAAATGTACCTCTCCGCGGGGGTAAACTAATTTAACTCTAAATGGTTTATCCCTTCTTAACCGGATCTTACTTGGAAATAATTTCAATTTTGAATTATACCGCCTTCCCTTTCGGCCAAACTCAAAGAACTTAAAACGAACATGCTTAGAATGATATACTCTTGCCTGAGCTATATAAATTCAAACATCCTCATACGCACAACTCCATATCCCCTCACACTCATTTCTTAATCGCGAATCTTCCCAGGCATACAACTTGTCTACCATGTTTATACTCAACACTCGCTCATTTGGAAAAGGGATCCTTAAGAGGGATGTCATCCTTGGTAGGCTCTATGACAGTTTGTTTTTAAATGATCAGCTCTCACAGTCTTCACACCCTTTTTATCTTTCAATACGTCATCCTCTTGATCCTCAATTAACCCACACAACTCCATTTCTTGAAGTGTACTCTCAGGCATCAACTCTTGTGGAGGAATAAGTTGAGGTCCAGCCAACTCTCTTGGTGCTCTCTCTAGCTGCGAGGACCAAGCAACTTCCAATACCGTAATAACTTCCAAATTTGATTGTTGTTGATCTTCCCAGTTTTCTAATTTCACCTCCACATCTTGCTTATTTGTCACTAAGATCTTCTCTCGACCTTCAGTTCCGTCATACAACCCAATCTTATAAAGTGAGTTGTCAGGCACCAATACCACTGGTGACACAAATGAAATAAAATCTAATCTAAATTAAATACTTCTAAATTACAGAAAATAAAGAAAGAATTAATATGCAAAAATCTAGGTAAGTAAAACTCACAAAAGTTCCAAACGCAACTTTAGAAGCTCCTTTTTTCCCTTTTAAGCTCTTTAGAGTACCTGTCAATCACAATAAAATCTAACTTTAGCTACAACTATAATAACGCAATGCAAACAAACTACTAAAGTTATTGAAAAATGCTTAGTCCCCGGCAATGGCGCCAAAAACTTGATGCGACATCAGGTGTATAAAAATATGTGATTAAAAATAACACCTTAACGACTCTAGGTTTTACCCTACGCAAGTGCACGTATCAATAATATAATAGCAAACAGCTTGAGTAAGGGATATCGATCCCACAGAGACTGACAATGTTCACTTTAATAGTTCAAAAATACTGAATTATATTTTCTAAAAAATGGTTTGTTTGGGTGGTCAAAGACCAAATTATCTATTATAACTATTAATTATCTAAAAAGCAAAGTAAATTGATTATGATTCAGATGAGAGAGAAAACTAGGGTTTTCATCACTCCACCACTAACCGCATAATATAGTTCCTCACTGTATCAACTGTAAGAGGGCGATCCATAACTGTGAATCAGGTTATACCGCAAATAGCTAAATATGATCCTAAAAAGGAGTACCATCAATCGGATTGCGATAACCCATCTCATGACTGACCTAACTAGTACATGTCAATTATGTTACGCTAATCTACTCCTAATGCATGAAAATAAACTAAAGCATGTCTATATTAAATCGCCAAGGCACGACCTGTGTTAACCTAGGGTTTCAAGTTTCATTACCACCATTGTGTAGAAAAACCATGATTAAGCATCCGAGTTCTAGCCCATAGTGAATAATCATAATTGTGCAAAACTATACATTCATTCCATCTAAGACAAGAATTTAAAACAAACATATAATTTTATATTATAAATCAGTACGGTCTCTTAACTACTACAATCATCATATTATGGTCAACAGTCTCCCCTCGTTACAATTAAAAGTAATGAAAAAACTACATTACTTGGCTAGGGTTTTGCTAGAAAATCCTAGATACCGAGTTAGTTAGCCATGGTAGGAGGTGACTGCATCGTTGATGTAGAAACGGTATCCATGATCTACTTATCCGGATCTCTAGGTTTGAATATGGCTCTCAACAGTAGCAAGTCTGAATGAATGAACCTCTAAAACTCAACCAGCCTCTATGAACGTCCAACCTCTGTACACTAATATATGATCGTGTATATATAAGCAATGGTGCAGAGAGGCCCCTTTCAGTCTTTTCACTCTCAACTTCATGCAAACCTTAACTTCTTATATATATAAGTGTATATAAATGTATATAGAGGTTTGGAGTCACAGACACGTCTTCCAATCGAACCGAGGGTGAAACAAGTAAAAATTATCGAAAAACCATAAATTCTTGCCGCACCTATGCTTGAAGCGTACCGGGCCTACGCTTTAAGCGTAGGTTCCAAGCGTAGTTACAAGCATAGAAATGTGTTTTCCAGTCACTTTTTGAAACTGAAAGCGTAGAAAAAATGTAGGTATTTTATGAAAAACCACTTTTCTCCCTGAATGCACTAAAATAACCGTCTTAAACCCATGATACTTTTTGCTGAAGATGACGGCTGAAAATGCCATTTTTGCCCTTCGGGAATCATTTTTGTCTCGGACTGCCTCTTTGACTCTCATTTTGGATAGAAAGAACACACTCTTCCGTTAATTCATCGAAGTTAGCTCTATTTCTTCATTAAGCTCCTGAAACATGTTTTAACACGCAAACAACATAAAAATACCAAATAATAGAATGAAAGAACGTAACAATAGTGAGTTAAGGGGTCAAAATGAATAATATTTGACACCTATCAAATCTCCCCCTTTGCATTTATGAGATAAAAAGGGGGAGATGTCTTAAGTAAAGGGGAAAGATTGTTGGGTTAAAAGGGAGAAGTATTTAGCAAGGGGGAGTTTATTCTCAGAAGGAGAATGATGATCATTATGTGTACATTATTGTTATGATTTTCTGATGATCATTCTGTTGGTTTATATCTATTTTTTACACTTACGTTTAATGGTTTGTTCAGTGTTGTGGTTACAGGATTGGTCATCATAAAAGCAAGGTGACAGGTTATATCTATGTTTATTGGTGTGTGTTCATATGTATATATGTTATGTTGTTATTTGTGAGGCTATATTGAAAAACATGGTTTTGTCTCAGAAATGCAAAAAGGGAAATTGTAAGAACACTTTTATGTATTGTGTATTTATGGCATGTTCTAGACAATAACCATGTTGAGTATTAGATAGGTCGTGTTGGTTTCAACGATATCTACAAGCTACAACAAAAGGCAATAGTGAAAAATACAATAGAGGCATAGTATTGAGTAAAAATATCTCCCAGAGGGCAAAAACGGCATTTTCTAAAGTCGTCAATTCAAGCAAAAAGTCTCGGGGAGTCAAGAGGGACATTTTGGCGCTGTTATGGAAAAAAGTGATTTTAACAAAAATGCCTACGCTTTCAGAAGTGAAAAGTGACTGGAAAGTGGATTTATATGCTTGAAGGTATGCTCCAAGCTACGCTTGGACCTACACTTCAAGCGTAGGTCCGGCAAGTTTTTTTGTATGTTTGTTGCGATGCTCGATCTACCCTAATTACATTGTGGCTACGACTTTATATATTGGGATACGTGCCATATATATTATTTTTATCAGAATGTAAGGGTTTTACTCAATTTGGTGTGAAAATACGAGAAAGGGCAACATTAGGGTTCCATCATCTTTCTCTATAAATAGGAAAAGTCTCTACAAAATTTAGGGGGCTTTAAAGAGAGATTTTCTGCAGTATTCTATCATTCATATTCTTCTACATAGATATTGATATAGAGAGAAAAAATATCATTGAGTGATTCTTCTTGTTCTCTCTTGTTTTGGAGTTGATTTTATCGTGCTTCTATATCAACGATATTATTGCAACTAATATCAAAGTTTAAGTTAAAAACCATTTTTCAAAACTTCCTTTAACCAGTTCTAAATTCAGGGGGAGCTAGGCTGCCTATTTTCAACCCAATTTAAGTATGTTTTAAATTATTTTAATTTCTCGAGTATATTACTATCCTCTGCCTCTTTTCTAGACCACTTAGAGGCACTTCGTTATTGAATTTCTAAAACTCTTAAATCTCATATATAACTAGTAACACAAAGCATGCCATCACATACTAGCAATATACAACAACAGGAAAATTAAAATTTCCTAAACATTTAAAGCATGCTCAATAAATAAATAATAATAAAATCTACGGCTCCCTATGCCATGAGTGAGAGAGATAGATATATTTTTAAAAAATATCCCATCTAAATTTACGTTTATAGAGCAACCCCGAAACGGGCTCGCCGTGAACAGTGTCGGCACCCGAAAATAGGCCCGCCGACCAAAGTTGTCCAAAAATATTTCCGCTTAGACCGAAACGGCTACCTCACTGACCTATTCAATATATTCAAAGCTCATTAATAATAGCCTAACAAAATGAAACAAATATAATAAAATCCAAACGAAAATTATACCTGAAAATCATAAATTCCCACCAAATCGCTGAACGGTTTTGTACCAAATTTGGGTACATCATGTACGACATCGAGAGAAAGCTACCCTCCTAAAATCATCCAAAATGGAGCACGAATCGCCACCGAGTCCACCCAACTTAGTTCGGTCGAACATGGGACTATCCATCACGTGCCACCACAACGTCAACCAGCACCACCACCATGCTGCCATGACCTCCTGTGCGACGCCGCCATCGCCATTCCTCTCCAGCGAAACACCAGATGACCAGGCCAAGTCGCGCCTCCTCTACGCCCGTGACTTTCTTTCTGCCCAACCCCTTTCTCAACCAATCGCGCCACCACCACGGCGTTGCACCACTGCCGTCAGCCCCCTAACCAGATCAATAAAGCTTCACCACCAGGTCGTCACCACGTTCCAGTGATGACTCTCTCTTAGCAGCTTCTCTCTCTCTCTCTAGCAACAATTAAGAAGAAGACCCAGGTGGTCGTTATTGAAAAAGGTCGTGGAAATAAGGGACGAAAAGTCAAACAAGGTAGGGGATACTTGAAAATAAGAGACAAAAAAATGTAGACGCTACTCTAGGTCCCTTTTCTTTATCTTGTAAATTATAAAAAGTAGATAAATTGTGAACTGATATTCTGGTAATGGATTATTCGTGAATTGTTGCTATGATTTAAATTATAAGCATGTTTTAAATGAAAATTGGAAATTTATGGTGTATTATTGAGCATTGGGTCCATGTTGAGGCATTTTGCATTCATGTAGCATCGTGGGCATATAGATATATATTCGATGTTGGTAGCATGCCTCATTTGTATCAGTTATACTTATGGACCATTTGGATAGTCGCAACAACTTGCCAATATGTGTGCTGGCACCCAGGGAGCTAGCATCTCTCGAATCCTCAGAAGTTGGGGGTGAGGGCTTAGGCCTCACTTGCCGTTCTGGACGATCTTGTGATCTCCGTACTCTATTTGGCGACATCCACCCTTCCTTTTATGGGTTTGTTACCTTCATCAGTGAACGATTTAGGATTCCTTGTTATGTAGATAGGGTTGCACTTGAGTTGCATTGACATTGTATTGACATTTACATTGAGTATTTATTTGTCATATGGTTATTTATTGAGATTATATGTTGTTGATACTTGTGGATATTGAGCATGTGATACCTAAAATTATCCTAAAGTTTTATATTACTCCCTTGGGTGCTACGGCGCAGTGGTTGTGATTGTATTTGTGTCTGTGGTTAAATCTTGTATAAAAGTTAGAGTATCTCAATGTGAATAAAGGCTTGAAAACTCAAAGTTGAAAAGTGAAAAGCGTAACAATAAGAACTAGGGTTAACGGAGCCATGATTGGCAGATATTTTAGATGGTTCTGTAAAGTCAATTAGGACTTGGCCTTGTAGCGTAAATTATTCCCCTTGAGTTGGGTTTAAAGTGGAGTTGGTTCACGCCTTACTGGTATTGCATTGAGATAGTGATTTGTGGTGATATAGGCCTTCGTGGTTAGTGACTAGTGCTACCGCAGGATGATTGGTATATCACTTAGGTTGTGTGAGGAGTTGTTCAGTTTAAGGGTCGGTTAGAGCTTGTTAGTCTGGCATTCTCTCTTACAACTCCTGTATTATGAGCTTGTCACTCTTCCTTTCACTTTGAAAATGTTTTGGATAAGTAAACGGTCTTTATCTTGTATATCTTGAAATCTTGGTTACGGTTGGGATCTTTGGGACCAAACTAAGACTCTTAATGTTGTCAAAACTAAAAGCTTTTGGACTCTTTATAAAATCTATGTTTTTCATTTAACTGGGTCCCGATAATTGTTTTAAAAACTCTAAGTTAAAAACTTGTTTTATAAACTATTTTTGAAGTCTCAGGACTGGAAGTATCAGACGCAACCCTGTTTTGAAAAGTGTCAGGAGCTTTCATTTAAAAAAAACATTCTTGTGAAGTCATTGAGTTCAAGGTACTGTTTGTCCCTGTTTTTGAGATCTCGAGGTTGTGCCGAGATCTCAGCATCGTTGAAGTTCGAGAACTCCAGGTTTCTTCTAGTTTTTGAAATCTCTTTCGAGTCAGTTATATTTTGGGCATCCTTTCAGAGTTTTCTCAAATTCTTAAACAAATATTGAAGGTTTGAGGACCAGTTTAAAAAGGGATTCTCAAATGGTTTCTAGTTTGAACTATAGTGGTTGATCCTCCTATTCGTCATCATTGTTCCTTAGCTTTTAGCCGAACTTAGGATTCTAAGGTTTCAACCTTTGGGGCGGACCTTATATTCACTTGTGTAGTTACGGTCCTTGTCATATTCTCGGGTAGGAGACGTTATGCTGATTTGTGCACACATAGTGCGATTCCTATTACTTTGTTGGGTTCGGAGACGTTGGAACCAAACAGATTTGACCGGGTCCTAAAACTTTTTCTTAAAAATTGGTTGAATCATTCGGGGTTCAACATTTTTTCTTTAAAAACTCGAGGGCCTCGCATCCATTTGGGACTAAATGACTCCAGTACCCTTTTCTTGTGCCTTTATAGGCAGTGTGAGTTGGAAATTGTTTCTGTTGGTTATCGAATCCAATTTGATGATGGTATTTTTCAACCTATGTTTCTTTGAGTGAATTATTGTGAATAAAAGAACCGGATTGAAGTTAGAAATTATGAGAGTGAGACTCTCCAGGGATGAGTTGATAGCGGTACGATATAGAAGTGTGGTTCAGTTAAGTTGTGGATGTAGTTGTGAGTAATCCTTTCGGATAATCCTAAGGAGTGATTTATTTATCTCCTAGGAACCTTGAACGGTATGCTCAGTGCATGTTGTGATGGATAGTTAGTTCTTATGGTACCTAAGGGCAAGGGTACATATTGGAGTATATGTATATATAGATATGCGCGGATATGATTATTTATTTACAAGATGATATAGATATATACCTCTTATGTATATAGATGTATTTATTTGACGGTGCTTGTATGCCTTTATAGTATTGTGACTTGTGGGTTGATCTATGTTTCACACTTTATGACTTCTTGTGTGGCCTTGACATATGATTTGGATTATTTGTGGGGTTATTTTGGGGTCTCGGATTGACGTGGGTGCCAGGTGAGACAACTAACTGAATTAGAATAGTTGCATGCACATGGGATGGTTAGAGGTTCCTGGCGGCTAGGGGTGTGTTTATTAGGGATATTTGGTGAGCCGTGGTTTTTTTCTCACCCCCACACAGGTTACTGGATTGCAGGTGGATGCAGCACGGCATGGACAACGGCGACGGTACGGGTGATTTGGGATGCTTTTATTTATATTTGCTTATTTGCTCATTTTATTCGTATTTATTCCGGTGTATTCTTATTTCTCTTGGGAGCCAGTCTGTTAGCCTATTCCCTTTTGGTGTATCTTTTATTTCGGACATTTATTATTTCGGGGTGCCATTATACTTTTCGACATCGCCATGTGGTTTTCTTTATAATTTCATTTGAGCATTTGGGGCTCTATCGGTTTTAGAGGGTTGTGTAGATGTAGCGGTGTTCTTTTCCATTACCTCGGCTCTAGTAGGTTTATGGAATGTTGGGTTACGTGTCATTAAGTTTATTTCACTTGTTATAGGTTGGTTATGTTGTTGCGTTGTTTTTGGGTTGTCTGGATGTTCCATTTACAGATGGAACTCTGCCGGATTTTCGTTAGATTTCCCTATTGAATTTCTATCACTCAGGTGTACATGGAATACCTTATTTTCATTCTTATTCCATGGGTTTTCTTGTTATTGATGATTCTAGTGGTCGTTTCAACTAATGTCATACATCGGAATTCGCCGATTCTCCGGATGGGAGTCTCAGGAATAACGGGACGTGACATTTCTAATAGGGATTCAAATTCTCCTCATACAGTTAGTTCTGAAGTCCTTTTCCAGGAAGACCAAGCAACAAGTGAAACAAAAAAAAAAGGCAGGGGAAAGACAACAGTAGCAAGTATTACAAAAGACAAAAGGTTGCATGTGGATTTTGATGAGCTAGGGCGGGCAGAAGGGATAAATGCTACAAAATACAATTCTATAACTCCTTATTTTGGTCGCGATATGGTGCCCATAACAATTAAAAGATGGGACAAAGTGCCTGAATATATGGTTAAAGACATATGGAAGGCTGTATAGGTTTACTTATTTAATTTTTATGAAGTGCTACAAATAACTTCTTTAAAATTGTTTGTTTTAAATTATTTTTTATTCTTTTTAGTTTGTTCATTTCATTACAGAAGCGGTTCAATGTTGACAACGATGCGTCTTATCTCATATTCCAAATGATGGGAGAAGCCTGACGTCCTCATAAGTCAAACCTAACTAGTTAGGTACTAAAAGTTAAAAATAATTCACGCAAAATACAGCTTCAAAAGCCCTAAAATGTGCCCACAATAGAGGCGTGACAAAAATTTGCTGCACAACGTTTATAAAAAAAAAACATGCTGTGAGTATACATAATGTGAATTAGATGAATTATATATCTTTTTACCTCATTTTTCTATTCAATAACATATTTAAATTAACTAATATATTTCTATGAGGAGAGAAAGAAGAAACAAGAATTACAAGCTAAAAATAAAATTCCACACACAATGGGTTGAAGTGGCTATGTTGGGACGTTGCGTAAGATGGTATTATCAAAGCATTTAATTTTTTCCTCATCATTGTTCGGCCTAACAAAATGCTCAAGACTATGTTAACATTTGCTACTTGGATTTTTCATTTTTTATATTCTTGTGCAGAAAAAAAATTCAGATGCTCCCGATGCAATTTCAAGAACAGACGTGTGGGTTGAAGGCCATACAAAAAAGAATGGAAATTTTATAAATGAAACAGCCAAGGAGGCAGCCATAAGAAATGTTTCCTTTTTAGTTTAAGTATTTAATCATTTTTATAACTGTTATATTACCACATGTTATACATTATACTTGTTCCAGGAAAAAAATGCAAGAATATACTCAGAATGCTCAAAATTTAGGAATTTGTGATGATGCAGTAACTGTTGTATTAGGTCCTGAACATTGAGGAAGTGTGAGAGGGTTTGGATTTAGGGTAACACAGACAAAACTAAATGCCCATAATGGTGCTTCTCGAAAATATGAGAAAACAATTGCAGAATTATATCAAAGGCAACAACAGATGAACCAACAAATGCAAAAACAAGAGAAAATCTTAGAACAAGTGCTTATGCTTCAATCAAATCCAGTAAGTAATCTTGTTAAAAATTTATACAATTTCCTTCGTTATAACAATAATTTTTCACTAAGTAATTTTTTTTAAAAAAAAAGAAATTTGGTAGGCACAAAATGTTAACAACCAGTTATTCCAGAAAGATCCCCCACAAGAGCCACCTACTAGAAATGTCATTGGGGAAGGTTTGTAAGTTACTGCATTATAATATAAAGGATCAGTGGTTGCTGAGGGTGAAATTGATTCAACTGATCCATATGATCTTATTGGTCATGCTACTCTTGGTTCTGAATGTTGGAAAGTGTATACTACTGATGTCAAGGACCCGGATATGCCTTTGTATAGGGTTCAATCTCCATTCCTTGATTTGAAGGATGTTATTGGCACTACAATTGCATGACCTATTACATTTATTGAGATTTGTAAGTAAATGTAGCAAACTTACTATGTGATAAATTAATTACATGTTTAAGGGATACATACTTCCAATGTCCTAATTGTGGTAGATGACTATTATTTTAATTTTGCACATATTGTTTGACTTGCTTTGCAGGTAGTGAAGATATATGTAAGAGTATTTATTGATGGCTATTGATCCATTTTAATTCACTTGTAAGTAATTCAGTAACTACTAAGAATTTTATGTGAATGCATTTCTCTTATTTCAATTATTACATTTTTGTAGGGAATGGAACATTGTTTATGTTGTTGCTAGTACCTTGCATTTCAGTGTAGTTGGCTTTTGGATATCTCTACCCTTGTTGCTACTGAGTTGACGAAGTTGTTTCAACCCTTGTTGCTACCGTGCTGACAAAGAAGTTCAATGTTCGACTACTTAAATTAGGATCAAAGAGGCTCAAAAATCAACTTTTCTTATTTTTAGATTTTCCATTCATGTTTTTCTCTTTTTGACAAGCAAGATATTTGTTGGTTTATGTATTTATATTCCTCAGGAATCTTTTGTTACTTGTGTAAGAGCTTTTGACTTTGCTCACTATTGCATTTTTTATGTTATGGTATTAATGATATGAACTTCTAAGCTTTAATCAATTTTTTTTTTTGTTTCTCGTCTTATTTTTGTTTCATCGATCAGGTTATATATGTTATTTTATCATTCATCAAATGTATTATAACTTGCGAAGGTGCTAAAAGAGCTACTTTATTTATTAGTAGTATTAGAACTCTAAATATTTTTCTGCCACAGCTTTCAAGCGTGACATAAGAAATAAGGGAATCTACAACAGTTAGGAACCGTGGTAGCTGAGTGCTTTTCTACAAGGGGCTTTAGTGTGGCAAAAAATAAGGCAATATACCACGAGTAATGTTTGTGGTATTAAGTCGTACATTTTGCCACGAGCATTGAGCGTGATAGAATATCTCATATTTTACCACGGATTCGGACCGTGGTGTAAATACTGATAACTACCACGGGCATTAAGCATGATAGAATATTTCATATTCTACCACAAATTCGGGCCGTGATGTAAATATTGATAACTACCAGGGGCTATGGCCGTGGTTGAAAACAAACTTTCTACCACAGGCAGACTTTATGGTCAAAATCTAGTAAGAAACCATCACATCAGTTTATACCACGGGCCAAAACTGTGTAGAACTAATTTTTGCCCGTTGCTAAAAGACAAATTTCTTGTATTGATGGAAATTAATTAATATCAAATCTTACCGGAATTCATGATGTTATTTTGAAATTATTTTCATGATGTCTAGAATTGCTCTTTCTTAATTTAGCAGCAAGATTTGATGATTAAGAAATATCCATATCATTACTTTTCAAAATCACAATTACAATCAATGTAGCAAATTATAAACTACTAGCTAGTTTTGCTCGGGACGTAAAGAGAAACTATCAGAGAGAATTCAAATTCAAAAACAAATAAACACATAACTAAATAAATTCATTCACGTACCCAGAATAGAAGTGAAGGGTTCAGTCTGTTCACTAACAATACAAATTGTACGCATAGATAATAATAATAAAAAAAAAAAAAAAGAGATTCAGAGGTAATATAAAGAGTATTTCATGAAAAAATATCGGCCACCCATTTCTTGAATACATAACCAAAAATAAGAAAGAAGGAGCAACAAATGACGCATATAGTGATTGCAAGGCCCAACGATGTATGTGCCAACACAACATATAAGCCAGTCATGAAAGCAACCACCATTGCTCCCATAGCAGCAAAAGTGAGGTAAAGAGCATAACCTATGCGGTGATTACGCTTGCCTTCATCAGTATAAGCTGATGCAAATAAGAGAAGGCATACAGCAATAATGGAGGAGATCATAGCAATGGTATCTGTCACAACAAATACCATGAAAGCCGCTCGTCTTGCCAAAACAGCCATGCCTTGGTTCGGTCCCTCGTTGCCATCGTAGCCACCTGGTACGGTGAAACCAGCTGCAAATGTCACTGTTGCTATAAGTGTAGTCACTATTAATTGAGTGTCCGCGTATTTTGTTATGTCTGATAGTATTTTTCCTCTGATATTTTTGCGCAATATGAACTTGTTTCGATGACCCGCCATTGCTACCTGCATTTTTGTTCTCGAATCAACTTGAAAGATAAAGTGCTTATATGTGTCGGAATGACTAACAGCCACAATTTTTTGTTTCTAGGTAAATGTTAGTCGTGGTACATGTACCTTTATCTACCAGCATTAGATTCAAAAAACATATTGTTCGTAGCACTTATAAAATTGGTGGCATCAACTTGTGATTCTAAAAAGTGTTTTCATGCTAATACGGAGAATAATCTCAATTGACTAATTTCTTTTAACTTGAACCTTATTAAGAACCACCTAGCATATTCGTAATCCTTCAAAAGGTAATACTTGCCTTAGCTCGTTTAAGTAGGAACTTTCTTCAACTTACGGCTCCAGTGGATTAGTCGGGGCAAAAGCACCCGGACACCCCAGTTATCTTAAAGAAAAAAAAAACATGTGATGTACGGCTATATAAATAATTGACATGTGTTTTAATGTTTCAAAAATATAACCATAAGTATGATTATTAATTTTCAGAAAACTAAGCAAATGTACGATCATGAAAAGATTTTGAGACATGAAAATCCTTTCAAAATTTTAGAACACATGCCAATTAATATTTTGAATGTGCATGGGTGGATTTGGCCAGTGATCGAGATGCATAAGTAGTACTTCAAAATCCATTACGAGTCCAAGGTCTTTTGTTCTATCTATTCTCTATAAAGGATTAGATTTATCCTGTTTACTATTCATTGGGAAGATTAACATAAAAAGGCCAAATCACATGTTGAAGAAAGTTTCTTCTTATACGTTCTGAGGCAAGCATTGTCCAATTCCAAATGTTTTCCTCTTCAAATTATTCAATACAACTTCCCTTTCTTTAAATCCTCACTATATAGAAAAACTAAAGTTGCCTTTTGCATGCTACAATGGAATTGAATGGAACAGCAGATATAAGAATAAGAGCTCCTAAGTGAAGCGGTTGCAACAACTGCTGTTTCGGTTGCTAGTCCTGACCATTCTATTGAAATGAAAATTCATTTTATGAAATGAAGATTCATTCTGTAATTGAACTTAGTTTTCAATCTCAAAGCTTTCTACTTCATCCCATCTTGAGTGGTAACTTCTCCATGTGAAGAGAATTTTTCATCCAGTATGGATCGTAGCCTAACCAGAGAAAATGCACTTACAAGAAGAAATGTTTTTCACTTTGTTAACACATATATATGGATAAGGGTCCTCTCGTGGATTATATCTCTCTAGTCTTCTACCAACCAAGATGTGACACAATGCTCTAGCGAAGGCTGGTATATAAGAGGAACCCTGGAGAGAACCCCAACTTCTATATTCTAAAAAAAAACTCATGAATTTCTAAGAGGATTGAGTTTAAATCATGTAAACTATGAAATATAACAATTTGACATATGTAATAAACAAAGCAGGAAAACTTACCTCTCGCGGATCCACATCTTTCTGTAGTATTTCCAACACATTCAAGTTTTTCTTGTTGGCGGCCAATGAATCCATTCTAGGGTGCGCGAGTAATACTAGAGAGTATTTGAGTGAAAAAGGAAGAGTAGCAACCAGATGAGCAGGTGTGTTTCCATCAATGTCTTTTTTATTTAAAAGGCTGGCGCAGAAGGATTTTTCCAAGATAAATTTCATCATGTTCCCTTCCCCGTAAGCCCCTGCAATGTGAAGGATATTCTGGCCTCTACTGTTGATCATGTCCCAACAATCTGGACAATGAGACAATACTTCTTTCACCACCTCAATATGACCTTGACTAGCTGCTATATGAATTGCTGCCATATTGTCATCATTTTCAGTAACAAGGTACGCCACGGTTTTATCGAGACCAAGTAGTTGTCTAACAGCCTCTACATTGCCCAGCAATGCCGCAGTGTGAAGTGGTCTCCATCCATATGCATCTTCTTCCTTGATTAATGATGGCTTCCACTCATATAACATTCTTACGCATTCTAAAAGAGAGAATCATCTATATTAGCAGCACATACAAGCAAAGAAATAAATTACAGTACTCCCTCTGTCTCAAAATAAGTGTCCACATTTGATTTTTAAATATTTTTTGGGATATTTTGTGTTTCCAAATTTGTCATTTGAAAATATAGTATAATTTTAGTTTTTAGTGAGACCCATTATTTTTTGAAATTAATGAAAAGAGATAAATTGAGAAAGTATAATTATAGTGTATTGGGATTTAAAACTGAATACTTATTGTAGGATGGATAAAGTTATGAAAATAAACACTTATTTTGGAACGGAGGAAGTACATGTATGAAAACAAGATAAACTCGGATTTCTTGTTAGTTTTTAATGTTATTCAATAGTTTTACTTATCAGCGAGTTCTTTCCATATAGATGGAGTCATATACCCATATTTACTAGCTATGTCACCGTGGTTTTGCAAAAGTGGAGTTGACCAAATTGATTACTGGACATTGAAAATACTATTCAAAATTTTAAATTACTTCTACTATTTTCAATTATTTTCAGGTAGCATTTGGTGTACAAAGAGTAGTATCTTTGCACACAAAAGCAGTACTTCGATACACAAAAATGTTACATGAAAATTGTTTAAAGTAATAAGAGTATTTTCTAACATGAACAATAGTGTTTTGCAACTTCATGTCACCATTTCGTCCAGCTTTATTTATTTTTGTTTTTAAGATTACGAGACTTTGACTCCATAATATAGTGAAATATGAGTCCATAAAGCCATGCATATGTAATAAACCCTATTTTAATTTTTTCATAACCAAGCTACGCAATCTCGTTCCGACTACAACCTAGTATTGACAAGAATGGTTCCTGTATGATTTTTATCATTATTGCCCCACTGAAATTTTTTATATATATTTATGCCCACTAAAAATTACTCCCTCAATCCCAAATTAGTTGTCCACTTTGCCTACTTTACTTCTCCCAAATTAGTTATCCAGTTTCGAATCTCAATACAATATTATCATATACTTTCCCAAATTATCAATCTTCACTAATTTCAAAATGTAATGGGCCCCACCAAAAACAACTACTATACTACATTATCAAAGGTAAAATAGAAAACACAAAATATAAAAAAAATAGTTGAAAAGTCAAATGTGGACAAATAATTTGAAACCGAGGGAGTAGTATATTTCTTATCCACCCACACTGTAATTCTTTAAAAATATATATTTCTGGATCCGTCACCGGAAGATACCCATATGGTGTTGGTCCATTTACCAATTTATGGACGGATAAGTCTGATATGACCGGAATATCGGCGGTTTTCTAAGAACCGAACCATGGTCAAAAGCAACTATAATTAGGGATGTAAACAAACCAAGCACTCAACATTCTACTCGGGCTCGGCTCGATAATAGCTCGGCTCGCGTTTGTTTATTTAGTTAGTGAACCAAGCTCAAACAGGTTTTTCAGGCTCGATTCGTAAATGAGTCAAGCTTAAACAGGTATTGGCTCGGCTCGATAATATTCGCGAACAAAGTTTGTGAACATATTCGCGAACAAAGCTCGCTACAAAGCTTGATTATATATATTTATATATATATAATATATTATGTATATAATACAACTTCTTATACTCCATCTGATCCAACCAAAAATCAACAATATCACAACTAACATATATATATATATTATATTACAAATACAACCTTTATATATAAGAACAAATACACACATTCACACACCCTAATTCATGCCTCCCATTTTAACTCTTTGTATATTATGTATTGGGCAAACCAACCTTGTTTCTTGCCTTCCCCTAAATCACTCTTGGCTCCCATTTTAATCATTTGTATATTCTGTATTGGGCAGACAACTTTTTTCTTTTTGAAAAAATGGGCAAACCAACATTCTCTCATGCCTTCACCAAATCGTTTGAAACTCTTCCCTTTCATCCCTTCACCCTAACAAACCCAACTCACCCGAGAAAGATGATCTGCTCAGTTCGCTGATAGCCTCCGTCGCTCACCACTGCAGATTGCCACTCGCCTCCGCCGCTGTAGATCGTCACTCGCTTCTGCCGTTTCCCACCGCCAAAATGCTACAACTCTCTCTCTCTATATATATATATATATATATATATATCTTTAATATGAAATTGATGTTGCAACCGTCATGGATCTAATGCTTGTTTCTTCTAAAATCACATTTTTTTCTCCAATATATTAAACAAGTAGCGAGCCCAGTTTGAGCTCGGCTCAATAACTATCAAGCCGAGCTCGAGCTTCTTCTACCAAAATTTTATCAAGCCCGAGCCGAGCTCGAGCCGACCTTTTTCTGTGACGAGCCGATCTCGAACAAGCCAATACTCGGCTTGGCTCACCTCGTTTACAGCTCTAACTATAACTCTCCGACAAAATACTTAATTTAAAATTGATCGATACGTTAGATTGATCTTATTTTTATTCATTCCAATCAAGTTATCATCTATGAAGCACTGACATGGATATGACACGACACAGACACGTCGACACGACAAATTCCAAAAAAGTAGGACACGACACGTCTCCAACACATTTATAAAAAAACATAATTTTTTTTATATATACATATTATATTGTACAAATATTTCATTTATCAGTTAAAGAATGAGAACCAAATAAACTTATAAACAAAAATAAACAAATAGATTAAATTAAATGTCTGACATATTCAAAATTCCTCATTCCACTACCACCCAAAGAATCAAATGCATCTCCTTCAACATCCGACATTTTAGTTTTTCCCTTGTTATATTGTGAAAATTTTCTTGACGAATACCAAATCTTCGGCTCTTTGTGGTGTTATCTTGTTCCTCTTCAAATCGTGGATAAATGAATAGGTGATCTAATTCCTCTCACAAGATGAGGAGGAATCAAGATGTTCAAGTATCTTTAAAGCTAAAAATTGGATTAGGGGTATTCAAGTCCCATAAGTGATTCACCAAATTACCAGCTCCATAAATTCTCTATCTTTCATGGAATCAACCGACCCACCACGCGTCCGACACACGGACATGCGCGTGTCCAATTAAAAAAAAGACACGTTTTTAGTGTGTCGGACACGTAGTTTTGACGTGTTCGGGTGTCCAACAAGGGTACGACGATCCTAGATGAAGTGTTCGTGCATCGTAGGTTCATAAGTTATCATAGACTTGCAAACAAAAGTTGAATTAATTCATACCTGGGTGGTGACAAATTATTACTGCGTGTAAAGCTGTTCTTCCATTTGGGCCAATATAAGCCGGTGAAATACAATTCTCCAATATTTTGGACACAATAGACTCAGAATTTCTCTCAGCAGCCAAGTAGAGTGGAGTCTCCACATCATTATTCGGAAAATGTGGAAAGTCCGGATCTTCTTTGGTCAACATCTCAACCGCATCAAGTTCTTCATTTCGCACAGCCTCGAACAAGGCAGTGTCACCTTCCGCATTCTTCATCCTCAACATCTCTTTAACAGAATTTCCGCTTTCCACATCAACGTCCAGTGTTTTTGCATATTGAATCAGTGCTCCTACTATGCCATCGTGTCCTTCTCTTACAGAAATGTGAAGTGCAGTCTCACCAAGGGCGTTCACCGAACAAAGGAGTGATTTACCGCACTTTTCTAAGATGTGGTTCACTAACTCCGTGTGCCCCAACAAAGCCGCGAGGTGCAGGATTGTGTTGTTGGCGGGAGTCAGTTGAGCTTCAAGGTCACCGGCGGTTTGTTGGTTGAGGATATCAATATTTCCCTCCTCAACAGCCGTGTACAGTACTGGATCCATCACACTTTTGCAACAATATATGCAACACAATTACAATAAAGTTCACAAGTTGTTGAATATATATAGTCTAAACAATCAACTTGTTTTAGAATTTTTTTTTCCTTGTACTTTTACATAATTATATGAAGGCATTTCAAAAGAATACCTTGTTAGGTAGGAAGAAGAAAACAGAACAGTTCGAAGTTGGCGCACAAGGAATCTTTTCTAAAGGTTGGCATAATGTGGCTTAGTTGACTGATTTCCAAAGTCAATATTGGGCTGGGTTAAGGGCTTTCTAAGAAATAAAGGATGAATGTTTTACTTTTTTCTGTTGTGATTAATGAATATAAATTTAGAAATATATAATTTTGACAAAAATTCTGAGGTTGTTTCGTGAATTTATTTTGTTTTGATAGAAAATAAAAAAATTTAGCTATTCGTTTTATAATTTTATTTTATTCACAAAATTAACTTTTCTGATAAAAGTCTTTGTGGACCAATCTAATATTTTTTGGGGTCAGAGTGACACAACTTTTTATTTATTTATTTATGTAAAGAGACTTATATATATGTTGTCATTATGTCACTATTGTTTCTTTATGTCACAATGATATCATCCTCGAGAAATATAAAATTAATCAATAATATAATCCACCACTAGCATAAAATCAATCAAGTTTATAAAAGATACTCCTAGCTTATAATACAACTCTATGGCATGGTTATCGGGATCCGGATCATCTTCATTCATCATCTCACTACCATTCACAAGTCGTTTAGGTGACGGCTTAGGTGGCAAAAAAATGGTCCCCAAATGGGCCTTAGCTGGTTGACTTACACACACTTATATACATCAATTTACACACATAAACAGTAACTTTGTATATGCTACAATAGATGAATTTGAAATTTTGGAACTAGTTTGAAAATTTTGGAAAACTGTGAGATCTGAAATTTGGAACAGTTGTTTGGGGGCTTAATCGACTTTTGATAATATTCCATAAAGAGATCTATATATTCTTCCTCCCTTCATTTTTTTAGGGTTCTAAACAAACAAAAGCCCCAAATTCCTTACCTTGTGAGGAAGAAACCCATAGTCCTGCAGTTCTTTAGCGATGTTCCTCTTCACTCATGTGTTCTTGTTCATGTATGTTCCTCTCCATGACCCTTGGTTGTATGGCTTGTGTTCATGTATGTTCCTCTCCACTCTCCCTTTTAATTGTATTTTTTTTGTTCTATTTTTGTTATTTGAATTTTTATAGAAGATAGGTTTTTGTTGTTGTATGATGTATATTTAATTTTGGTACAAGTAGTGAAGTGGGTGATGTTGGATTGCATATGTGGTGGGCGTCAGGTGTATGTAAAATATGTAGTTAAAAATGATACATTAACAAGGTTTTACTCTTCTGCAAGCGCACATATCAATTGTAGACAGTTTTGCTTAAGTAGGGGAATATCGATCCCACAGAGGCAAGGATTGTTCACTTCAATAGTCTAAAAACACTGAACTTTATTTTTCTGAAAAGAGTTTGCTTTTATGAATTATCTAATACTAATGAAAATAAAACATAAAATAATAATGAATAATGGTTGTGATTCAGAGAGAGAACACTAGGGTTTTCTCACTCCACCAGTAACCGCATAATACAGTTCAGATTATATATCAATTGCATGAGGGTGATCCATTAACTGTGAATCAGGTCGCACCGCGCCAGCAGTTTGAACCCAAAAAGGATTAACCTCAACCGGATCGCGACAACCTATCTCAAGACTAAACTGATTAGTCCATGTCAACTACTAACAGAAAATAAATGCAGAAAAGTAAATTAAAGCATAAAAATAAACTAAAGCATGTTTATATCAGTTTGTCAGGGGATGACCTGTGTCAACCTAGGATTTCGAGTTTTATGACCACCATTGTGTAGAAAATCACAGATTAAACATCCGAGTTCCAGCCTATAGTGAATAATTATGATTCTGTAAGATAAATATATTCGAAAAGTCTAAGACAAAAATCAATTCAAATATATAAACTTGTATCACGAATAAAAACGGTCTCTCATCTAACACAATCATCACAGTACAGTCACAGTTTCCCCTCTCTAAAATTGAATATAAAACTAGAACTACATTACTTGGCTAGAGTTTTACGAGAAAACCCTAGATACCAAATTAATTGATCATGGTGGAGAGAGTCTGCATTGTTAGTGTAGAAACGCTCTCCATGGCCTTCTTCTCTGGATTTCTAGGTCTTCAATGGTGGTTCTCTTCAATTAAAACAAGTCTGAACTTTGATGGTGAGAACTCTATGAATGAACATGCGTGAAAATCAAAACCAGATCTAGAACGAGAACCCTAAACCTAACCCTCTCGTATTTATAGACAAGTGAGGGAAACCCTAATGGTTGCCATTTTTTGTAATTTCATAATACATGAATAATGTCTATAAAATATGATGTAAATATGTGTATAATCCTGTATGTAGATGTCTGGAATCACCGATCACTTAAAATATCGAAGTAGGGTCAAAACTGGAAAATTCTGAAACAACTTTTACACGTAAAGGGATCACATGGCCACAAGGTGGGACCTACGCTCCTGACCTACGCATGGGCATATGTCTAGGGCGTAGGGTCCCCCTTTGGCTCACAAACCAAAGCGTAGCTCAGGTCCAGTCTGCCTCTTTTTCCCTTTGACGATGTAGGGTATGATACATCTTTTGTTGTAAAAACTCATTTTTTCATATTTGAGCTAGACTGGTTGACTTTGACTCCCGATGCTTTTGGGTGAAGTAATAATATCTGAAAATGACATTTTTGCCCTTCGGTGAGATAACGATGTCTAGAAATGACCATTTTGCCCTCCGGTAGCTCTTCTTTGCTCTAACACACCTCTTGATTCCTTTCTCGAGATAGAAACGAACATGAACTCAGTTAATTCACTGAGATTAGCTTTGTTTCTTCATTAAGCTCCTGAAACATGGTTACACACATAAACGGGATAAAAATACAAAGTAACGGAATGTAAAGACATAACAAATGCAAGATAGGGGCAAAAAATAACCAATATTGAGCACATATCAACTACTGAACTGACAGAGTATTTGGTAAACACTCATTCGAGTACTCGATGACTCTTCAAGTGCGTGAGGGCGCGTGGGACCTCCTCTCGCGATGCGCTTTACTACCTTGACTTCGTATTGACAAGACGAATCTCCTAGTATTGTTGGATTCTGATTTTGTGCAAGTTAATCCTACGAATCTGGATCAGAATGTACGGCTTTGGGACTTGCTTCAACCTGAAGCTCTGATACCACTTGTTAGGGTTTTTACACCCGCCTAAGAACAAAAACTAGAGTTTGTTAACCCTAATAGCTAAGCCACGAATAATTGCAAATCAGAAAATGCACAAACACACGCCGAACACAATCGACACAAAGATATATACGTGATTCAGCCAAAACAAGCATACGTTCATGGAGAGCACCGTTTCACTATAATCAATAAGAAGATTACAAGGGAATGATCCATAGATCATACACACACACACACGCACTGTATACTCACACCTGTATCACCGAAATAATATAAGCTTATATTATTCCTGACTTTCACCGGTGTTTCACTCATACCAAGAATACCACTCTGTATCTCTTCTTCTTTCTTTTTTTTGTGTCAGATTTAGGGTTTCTCTCACCCTTCTGTGTTATAAAACACTACAAAAAATATAATAGGAACAACCCATGTATATATAGAAAAGGCTGGAGTAGAGGACAAGTCAATAAGAATCAAATTTCAATCAGAATTGGAGTCTTTAAAGCCTTCCTTAAAAATCCCGTATCTGGGCCACCGAGTACTTGGTGAAGTTTCTACCGAGTACTCTGTCAACTCGCAATGGCACGATAATGCACGCATGCCTCTGGAAGAAAAACCACTTTTGCCTTCCAAGTACTCGGTGAAAACTCTACCGAGTACTCGGTGGTTCTTCAGTCCACCTTTGCTTCAAGACACATTTTTCTCCAATTTTCTTCTCGATCATCGAGGAAAGTAGTCGTTAACTAACAATACTGTTGTGGTCATGAGCACAAGTCTGGTGACTCATATTTCGATAAACAAAATTAGGATTCATTCCAAAAAGTCATTTCAATCTCATCAAAGTTACTTTTGTGGTAAAAATATTTGTGACTATAAGTACATTTGTTTGTAATGGCATGTTCTAGTCAATAATCATGTTAAGTGTTAATGTGAGCTTTAGTAGAATTAGGAAAGTTGATGTGGCCAAGCAAAGACATCAATAGATATAACCAAGTTTCTTCAAATTCAAAAACAAGTATAAAGTAGTCAAGAATATAAGAGAAGTGAAGTGGAGTTGGAAGTGATAGGTGTCAAATATTAGACATTTTGATCCCTTAACTCACTATTGTTACGTTCTTTCATTCCGTTATTTGGTATTTTTATTGTGTTTGTGTGTTAAGACATGTTTCAGGAGCTTAATGAAGAAATGGAGCTAACTTCGGTGAATTAACTGAAAAGTGTGTTCTTTCTATCTAAGAGGATAGTCAAAGAGGCAGTCCGAGACAAAAATGGCTCTTAGAGGGCAAAACCGGCATTTCTAGAAGCCGTCATCATCAGCAAAAAGTATTGTGGGTTCGAGACGGACGTTTTGGTGTATTCACAGAGAAAAGTGATTTTCCACAAAATACGTACCTACGCTTTTGCCTACGCTTCCAGTTTCAAAAAGTGGCTGAAAAATACATTTCTACGCTTGGACCTACGCTTTGATGTACGCTTGGGACCTATGTTTGAAGCGTAGGCTTGGTATGCTTAAAGCGTAGGACCCCTACGCTTGAAACATAGGTGCATCAACTTTTTGGTTGTTTTTCGTGAATTTTTTCTATTTCACCCCCAGCTTAATTGAAAGATGCCTGCAACTCCGGACCTCTATATACATGTATATACACTTATATATATGAGAAGTTAGGGTTTGCATGAGTTTTAGTATGAAAAGACTGAAAAGGGCCTCTCTATGCCATTGCCTATATATACAAGACCATACATCATAGTTAGGTCTGTTGAGTTGGAGAGTTCAGACGTAAGTTGTTAGAGGTTGTTCATTCATTCAGACTTACTGTTGTTAAGAGCCATATTCAAACCTAGAGATTCGGAGAAGAAAACTATGGAGAGCGTTTTAACATCAACGATACAGTCACCATTTTCCATGGTCAACTAACTCGGTATCTAAGATTTTCTAGCAAAACTCTAGCCAAGTAATGTAGTTCTTTCATTGTTTTCAATTGTAAATAGGGGAATCTGTTAACCATACTGTGATTATTATAGTAGTTAAAAGACCGTACTAATTTGTAATATAAAATTCTATATTTGTTTTAAATTCTTGTCTTAGATGGAATGGATATATTATTTTGCACAACTACGATTATTCAATATGAGCAAGAACTCAGATGCTTAATTGTGGTTTTCTACACAATGGTGGTAATGAAACTTGAAACCCTAGGTTGACACAGGTCGTGCCTTGGCGATTTAATATAGACATGCTTTAGTTTATTTTCATGCATTAGAAGTAGACTAGAGTAATATAATTGGCATGTACTAGTTAGGTCAGTCATGAGACGGGTTGTTGCGATCAGGTTGATGGTCCTCCTTTTTGGGGTTGTATTTAGCTATTTGCGGCACGACCTGATTCATAGTTATGGATCACCCTCTTACAATTAATACATTGATGAACTATATTATATGGTTAGTGGTAGAATGATGAAAACCCTAGTTTTCTCTCTCATTTGAATCACAACCAATTTAATTTGTATTTTAGTTAATTTAGTTAAAATAGATAATTTGGTCTTCGACAACCCAAACCAAACAATTTTCAGAAATATAATTCAATAGTTTTGAACTATTAAAGTGAACAATCACAGTCTTTGTGGGATCGATATCTCTTACTCAAGCCGTTTGTTATTCTACAATGGATACGTACGCTTGCGTAGGGTAAAACCTAGAGTCGTTAAGGTGTTGTTTCTAACCATATATTTTTATACACCTGACATCGCATCAAGTTTTTGGCGCCGTTGCAGGGGACTGAGCATTGTTCAATAGCTTTGTATTGCATTATTGTAATTGTAGCTAAAGTTAGATTTTTGTGTGATTGACAGGTACTCTGAAAAGCAGAAAAGGGAAAAGTAGAGCTTCTAAAGTTGCGTCTAGAACTTTTGTGAGTTTTAGTTACCTAGATTTTCGCATGTTAATTCTTGTTTTATTTTCTGTAATTTAGAAGTAGTTAATTTAGATTAGATTTTATTTCATAAAAATAAATAAATAAATAATTTCAAAAAATATATATAGTTGTTTGAGTAGCGTATGACCCATAGATCGACCCATTCTAATTTAAGCATTGCCTTAGTCGAGTACGATCCTGAGATCGAAAAGACTCTCCGTCGTTTACGTCAATCTATTGAAGAGCGTCATCGCTTGTAAGAAGAAGCAATAGCTGACAAAAGAGCCTACCAACAAAGGGCACCAAAGACATCACTAAAAGGATATTACGCGTTTGATGCGTATGATTCCTATGTTGATTTTCCAAAAGAAGAAGGAGCGAAGCACTTTGAGATCAAGACAAACATGATTAATATGCTTCCAAAATTTTCTGGCCTTAGAATAAAGGACCCATACCAGCACATCAATGATTTCCTAGAGGTAGCCTTTACTGTTAGGTTTGACAATTTACCCAAAAATGACTTGCGAGTGAGATTATTCCCTTGGTCATTAAAAGAGAGAGCTAAAAGATGGTACATCAAATTAGCAAAAGAAATTAAAATTGATTGGGAAGCCCTTAAGAGAGAATTCATAGAGAAACATTATCCCATGGGAAAGACCTCAGAAGCACAAGATGCAATGAAAAGCTTTAGATAGTTACCTGGTGAGCATTTTCATGATGCATGGGAAAGGTATAATGAAATTCTGTATAAGTGTCATCACCATAGATTTTCTTAACAAGATATTGCTAAAAAAATTTACATGGGGCTAGGAGAGGAGCATAAGACTTTGATAGATACGGCCACACAAGATCAGTTTATTTTAAAGCTAGCTAAAGAACTTTTGGAGATATTTGATAATATCAGTGAAAACACAATTCAATATCAATATGAGTTGAGGTCTAGAGGTGGACAACAGGATAGGAGATCTGAGAAATCGTATGTTGTAGAGCATGATGATGTGAGAGATACCATGACATTATTCGGAGAGAAATTAGAAAGAATTGAAAAATATATGCAGCGAAGTCATTCCCTTCCTAGAGAGACGTTTGAAGTCGAAGCTGAGTATTCCCAACATGAGTGTCAGGAGATAATGGTCGTTGATGCCAACGCATCGTGGAACTATTCCAATAATGCTCCTTTCACCAATTCATACACCTCTAATGCCAGAAATCACCCACTTATGTCTTACAAATCTACCAATGTAGAGAATCCACCACCAAAATTCCAACAAGGGCAACCATCCAATCAACAGTCAGGATTCATTGATAGACAGCAGTCATATAACCTACAACCAAGGTTCACTGAGAGACAACAATCATATAACCAACAACCAAGGTTGCAAAAAAGTCAACAATCATTGACTCACACCAATAATCATGGCTAGAAATTCTTAGTCCAATTACCAACCCAAAACATCCAATAATTCCCAAGCTCTTCAGCCATTCAATAATTCCCAAGATCTTCAGTCATTCAATCAAGTTGTGTAGCCATATAATTACCAAACCCAGCCTTCAAGAAGCCAAACTCTTCCACCCGGTTTCCAGACTAATAGGTTAGAACAAGTTATACTAGATATTCATAACAAGCTAGGTATTCATACCCAATCATTGGCACAACTACGTATGTAGATGGGTCAAATGGCTAATAAGATGAATGTGAGAGAGCCAGGGAGATTACCTAGTCAGCCGGTCACTAACCCAAGGCCACAACAAGCACTAGAGCTCGGGTCATTTGTCAATGAACCTAATGAAATGGTTCAAACAATCACGACTCTGAGAAGTGGAAAGGAAGTGGAGAGTCGAGTTGAGGCGGAGCATGAAGAGAGGTTACAAAGAAGAAATGAGGCAGAATAAGAACAAATGAAGAAAGCTGAAGAAGAGTAGTGGAAAGAAGCTGAAAGGAAAGAGGCTAAAAGAGTGCAAAAAGACCAACTATTAGTAGGAGACGATGTCGATCAGACATTACATGAAGACCAAAAATAGGGCAAGTTACGAGGAGGCAACGTCATTTCCTTAACGTCTTAGAAAACCGGTAAAGTACGGAAAGTTGAAAGAATCTGATATGTTGGAAACATTCCGACAAGTCAAGATTAATTTACCTCAAAGAAGCACATTCCAGTAATACTGGGAAGACCATTATTACCTACAGCAAATGCATGCATCAATTGCGGAATCGGAGCCATGGATCTAACCTTCGGAAATATCAAGGTCAAGATGAATGTGTTCAAAGGAAGCCATCAATTGCCTGAATCTGGAGAATGTTTTCAGATTAATGAGTATGATGAACTGGATGATATCATAGCAGATTTTACAACTCCAATCTTGGAAAAGGACGAGCTGAAGTCATTTATGATTAGAGAATGATCGTATGAGGAAGTGGCTGATTGGGAGTCACATTTGAAGCTACAAAATGAAGAGTTGGATGTGATAAAGACTGATTTATATACTCAACCATGGTGGGAGCCGGTTGAACCGCTCCCGATAGTTTCAAATATTTCACTAATTCCTTCCTTAAATAATCCTCCTACCTTAGAACTCAAGGAATTGCCAGAAAAATTGAAATATGTCTTCTTAGGACCCGGTGAGACTCTTCTTGTGATTATATCTTCCAAATTGATAGAAAAATAGGAATCGAGTCTAGTCGCGATTCTGAGTGAGAACAAAGAGGCAATAGGATGGAGCGTTGCTGATTTGAAAGGCATAGACCCTTCGATTTGTATGCACCGCATACATCTTGAGAAGGATGCAAAGCCATCAAGGGGAATGCAGAGAAGGCTAAATCCAAATATGAAAGAGGTGGTGATGAAAGAAGTAGTGAAATTATTGGATGCGGGAATTATTTACCCCATTTCTGCACATGGGTAAGTCCAACTCAGGTGGTGCCAAACTCAAAAGGTGAGATAATTCCACAACGCATGACCACTGGGTGGTGTGTGTGTATTGATTACAAAAAACTCAACCTAAACACTAAGAATGATCATTTTTCGTTACCATTTATTAATCAAATCCTGGAGAGGTTAGCCGGGCAGAGTTATTACTACTTTCTGGATGGATATTCCAGCTACAATCAGGTGGCGATTGATCCTGTTGATCAGGAGAAAACCACTTTTACTTGTTCGTATGGCACGTTTGCTTATAGACGGATGTCGTTTGGTTTGTGTAATGTGCCAGCAACATTCCAACGGTATATGATGTCTATCTTCTCTAACATTATAGAGAAATTTCTTAAAGTATTCATGGATGACTTATCAATTTTTGGGGAAACCTTTGAAGACTGTTTAAAACATCTAGAACTGGTACTTAAGAGATGTGATGCAGGAGGATCAGCGCAAGGATGGCAGGAAATCGTGATCTGCTGTTTTCCTTTTCAAATCTCTATTTTTAGTTAATTTTTATTACTTATGGTAATTTTCTATTTGTCAATTAGGAATTGATTCTAAACCCGATTTGGGCCAGATTTTTGGCAATCTTTTGATTTCTTTCCGTATTTCGTTTTGGTGAGACTTTTAGGGTTTTGCTATTTTTGGTAAAATCCTTGATTTTCAGCTATTTAAACCCGGCTTGTGGGTTGTTTTAAATTCATTCTTGATTATAAATAATTTTATTGAATTCCAGAGTGTTCTCTGAAATTTTGGGTCGAATTCTCTTGTTCTTTTCCTTGCAAATTACCTATTGCATTAGCCTGCAGAATAATCTCTATTCTGTCTGGCGTCAATTGGTATCAGAGCTCAGCATCTTCCTAAGCCGGTATTTTCATCAGTTTTCAATGGCTGGTGGTCGTGGTCGTGGTGGTCGTCGTGGGCAGGTTCCGATTGAGGAAGTCCCGCACCATGATCGTAACGTTCAGGATGTTATGATTGAGGATTTGCAGAGGCAAGTGGCAGAGTTAACCCAACGCCTGGCGGCACAGGAAATCGGTAATCATGATGTGGAAGATTTTGATACCGACAATTCCACCTTCGAAAATCCGTATCCACAGTTAGGGCCAATATTTTCGGAAGATTCTGATTCCGAAGATGATTGGTTGAAAACCAATATTTTCATTGAAGAGCCAGTATGACGAAGAAGGATATGAGGATGTGTTCAATGCAAGCACGGCGACTGAAGTTCAGTGGACGCTTCCATACCAGTGGCCGGATTATGAAGTCAATAACCTCGTTGAAGTTGATCAGATGGAAAACATTTTTTGGAACTCCTTACTGGAGGACGATATAACTGGCATGGAAAATCTTGAGATCCCATTTAGGAATCCTCCTGAATCTCAGGAGAATGTGATCCCAGCAGCATGTCCAAAGAAGGAAGCTGTTTTTATGCCTTGTGGAAATAGTGCAGCAGGTGAGGTTCCAGAATTACCCACGGAGGTCCAGCAATTGTTTTCGGAATTCTTTGATTTGATGCTAGAAGACCTTCCTCCTGGACTGCCGCCAGAAGACCTTTTTGATGTTGGTGATTTTGTTTGGGCTGTATTAACTCGTGATCGTTTCCCTGTTGGCGAGTCTAATCGGCTTAAGGAACGGAAGATTGGACCCTGTGAGATATTGTAGAAGATTAATGACAACGCATACAGGTTGTGTCTCCCTAGTCACTTGAAAACATCTGATGTCTTTAATTCCAGAGTGTTCTCTGAAATATTTGACGCCGGACAGAATAGAGATTATTCTGCAGGCTAGTGCAATAGATAATTTGCAAGGAAAAGAACAGGAGAATTCAACCCAAAATTTCAGAGAACACTCTGGAATTCAATAAAATTGTTTATAATCAAGAATGAATTTATAACAACCCACGAGCCGGGTTTAAATAGCTGAAAATCAAGGATTTTACCAAAAATAGCAAAACCCTAAAAGTTTTACCAAAACGAAATACGAAAAAAAATTAAAAGATTGCCAAAAATCTGGCCCAAATCGGGTTCAGAATCAATTCCTAATTGACAAATAGAAAATTACCATAAGTAATAAAAATTAACTAAAAATAGAGATTTGAAAAGGAAAACAGCATATCACGATTTCCTGCCATCCTTGCGCTGATCCTCCTGCATCAGTCACCCCGGGTTGGAAAGAACTCGTCCTCGAGTTCACAGCAGCATCAGTAGAATCCGCAAAACAAGGATTCGGGTGTTTCACATTAAAGATATCAGATGTTTTCAAGTGACTAGGGAGACACAACCTGTATGCGTTGTCATTAATCTTCTGCAATATCTCACAGGGTCCAATCTTCCGCTCCTTAAGCTTATTATACTCGCCAACAGGAAAACGATCACGAGTTAATACAACCCAAACAAAATCACCAACATCAAAAAGTACATGACGATGATGACTGTCCGCTCAAGTTTTGTACTTGGCATTGCTCTCGTGACTGGCCAGTTTCACCTACTCATGGATGCCTCGAAGATGTTGGGCCAACTCACCTGCCCTAGGTGTAAACGGCCCGTGGGTAATTCTGGCGGCAGTCCAGGAGGAAGGTCTTCTGGCATGAAAACAGAGAATTCCGAAAACAGCTGCTGGACCTCCATGGGTAATTCTGAAACCTCACCTGCTGCACTATTTCCACAAGGCATAAAAATAGCTTCCTTCTTTGGACCTGCTGCTTGTATCACATTCTGCTGAGATTCAGGAGGATTGCTAAATGGGATCTCAACATTTTCCATGCCAGTTATATCGTCCTCCAGTAAGGAGTTCAAGAAAATGTCTTCCATCTGATCAACTTCAACGAGGTTATTGACTTCATAATACGGCCACTAGTATGGAAGCATCCACTGAAGGTCATTCGCCGTGCTTGCATTGAACACATCCTCATCTCCTTCTTCGTCATACACTGGCTCTCCAACGAAAATATTGGTTTTCAACCAATCATCTTCGGAATTAGAATCTTCCGAAAATATTGGCCCTAACTGTGGATACGGATTTTCGAAGGTGGAATTGTCGGTATCAGAATCTTCCACATCATGATTACCGATTTCCTGCGCTGCCAGGCGCTGGGTTAACTCTGCCACTTGCCTCTGCAAATCCTCAATCATAACATCCTGAACGTTACGATCACGATGCGGGACTTCCTCAATCGAAACCTGCCCACGACGACCACGACCACCAGCCATTGAAAACTGATGGAAACACCGCCTCAGGAAGATGCTGGGCTCTGATACCAATTGACGCCGGACAGAATAGAGATTATTCTGCAAGCTAGTGCAATAGGTAATTTGCAAGGAAAATAATAGGAGAATTCAATCCAAAATTTCAGAGAACACTCTGGAATTCAATAAAATTGTTTATAATCAAGAATGAATTTAAAACAACCCACAAGCCGGGTTTAAATAGCTGAAAATCAAGGATTTTACCAAAAATAGCAAAACCCTAAAAGTCTTACCAAAACGAAATACGGAAAGAAATTAAAAGATTGCCAAAAATCTGGCCCAAATCGGGTTCAGAATCAATTCCTAATTGACAAATAGAAAATTACCATAAGTAATAAAAATTAACTAAAAATAGAGATTTGAAAAGGAAAACAGCAGATCACGATTTCCTGCCATCCTTGCGCTGATCCTCCTGCATCAAGATGTAAGGAGACGAATCTGATCCTAAGTTGGAAAAAAAAGTCATTTTATGGTTCAAGAGGGGATAGTACTGGGTCATATTGTATCTAAGCGAGGGATAGAGGAAGATAAATCAAAAGTTGAATTAATTTAAAAAATGCCTCCTCCCACATCTGTTAAGTAGGTACGCTTTTTTCTGGGCCACGTCGGGTTTTACCGAAGGTTTATTAAAGATTTCAACAAAATAGCCCGGCCGTTATACAATTTATTGGCTAAGGACGCTACTTTTGTCTTTGACGAAGAATGCCTTCATGTTTTTAAGGAATTGCGTACTCAACTTTCATCAGCCCCGATTATTCGTCCGCCAGATTGGACTCTGCCATTTGAACTCATGTGTGATTCTTCTGACTATGCCATAGGAGCTATGTTGGGTCAGAGAAAAGATAAGCTGCCGTATGCTATTTATTATACCAGTAAGACTCTGAATGAAGCTCAGATGAACTACACAACTACTGAGAAGGAGTTGCTGGTAGTTGTTTTTGCCTTGGATAAATTTCGATCATATCTATTGGGCACCAAGGTCGTTGTTTACTCGGATCATGCCGCTCTGAGGCATTTGCTGACGAAGAAAGACTCTAAGCCCCGACTGATTCAGTGGATTCTATTGCTACAAGAATTCGACCTGGAAATCAAAGATAAAAAGGGTTCAGAGAATGTTGTTGTGGATCATTTGTCAAGGATTATTATCAAATCCACAAAGGAAATTACGCCTCTTAAGGATTATTTCCCGTATGAACATATGTTCAATGGGTTGTGGTGGATCAAATACCGTGGTATGCTGACATTGTCAATTATAAAGTCACAGGTCGAATCCCAAAAGGATGGTCTAAGAATGAGAAAGACCAATTCTTCAGTCAAGTCAAATTTTATATCTGGGATAGTCCTCATTTGTACAAGTATTGCTCTGATCAGATTATCAGAAAATGCGTCCCCAAGAGTGAGGTGCAAAACATACTGACATTTTGTCACACATTGGAGTGTGGAGGGCATTTCAGAGCTCAGAAGGCAGCCCACAAGGTGATGCAAAGTGGATTTTACTAGCCTTCCATAATCAAAGATGCTTTTGATTTTTGCAAGGCATGTATGCGATGTCAAAAGCTTGGATCCATATCTCGACGAGACATGATGTCTTTAACCCCGATTCTGATTATAGAATTATTTGATGTGTGGGGTATTGATTTTATGGGATCATTTCCGAAAGAAGATAAGAAGGAGTATATATTTGTGGGGGTTGATTATATTTCAAAATGGGTAGAAGTTATAGCCACCAAATGTGTTGACCATGACGTGGTGGAAGAATTTGTAAAGTCAAATATTTTCTCACGATTTGGTATGTCAAGAGTTTTAATCAGTGATGTGTCAAAGGTATTTTGTTTCATGGTCTTCATTTTTCCTCTACTTCGTCTCTTGAGCTTCTTGCATATTTTGATGCTGATTGGGCAGGAGATCCTACTGATCGTCGTTATACTACTAGTTACTGTTTCTTCTTTGGAGATTCTCTCATCTCATGGCGTAGAAAGAAGCAAACTGTCACTTTTCAATCTAGTTCTGAGGCAGAATATCGTGCTCTTGCTGACACTACTCAAGAACTTCTCTGGATTCGGTTGCTACTACGAGACATGGGAGTTCCTCAAGGTTCTTTCACCACTCTTCGTTGTGATAGTCAGAGTGCTATTCAGATTGCTCACAATGATGTGTTCCTTGAACACACCAAACACATTGAAATCGACTGTCACTTTATTCGTCAACATGTGTATAGTGGTATTGTCCGCCTTCTTTATATATCATCCAAAGATCAGACTGCAAATATCTTCACCAAAGTTCATCCGCCAGAAAGATTTCAGGAATTGGTTTCCAAATTCCAGTTGGTCTCACATCTCTCACCTTGAGTTTGAGAGGGGATGTTAGAATATATATATATATATATATATATATATATATATATATATATATTAGACCCATTGTGAATAGCCTGACCGTTTTATCTTGTATAGATTGTTCCATACTCCAAATTTACTTGGTTCTCCTTTATA
This sequence comes from Cornus suecica, assembly GCA_963922005.1. Lineage (NCBI taxonomy): Eukaryota > Viridiplantae > Streptophyta > Magnoliopsida > Cornales > Cornaceae > Cornus > Cornus suecica. The sequence continues at coordinate 12,080,536 of OY998241.1, forward strand.
AATAGGGTTCACCTATTGTAATATGTCATTAAGTTTTATTTTTTACTTCACAATGACATCATCTTTTTCTCACGTAAATAAGTTACTTCAGTTTGTGGAACTATCATATATATCTTCTATCATTACTAGGGTTGACAATGGTAGGAAGATACTCCTAGGTTGGAGTACAAGTCTTTGCAATGGTTATTGCGGTCGTGGTTGCCATTAACTAATGCAACATAATCAAGTGGATTGTATTTTAGAGAAATCTAACTAGCTGTAGCTTGAGAAATTAATCAACCGTTGCTCAATATATATAATGGAGCACATGAGTAGATCCGTGAAATGGGTATAACAAGCAACCGTTGCTCAATATATATAATGGAGCACATGAGTTGCTGTGTTGTCATATTAATTATTAATAAACTATATATTAAAATCTCAATTATAACTTTTAGGGATAGTTTAGACATATATAGTTTAAACTTAAAATATATATGTCTAAGGGCAAATATAAGAAATATGTTAATTGGCCCCCCTTACAAAATATAGAAAAGGCCCAAAATAATTTATTAAAAAATGAATTAAATAAAAAACTTCTTTAAAATTCTTGTGTAGGTGTGAGCATGACAACATTATTTATCACTCAAATTTTGTATTCTCATTATTCAATGTAATTGCAACTCAAATGGTTTATCTTTAAAAATTAAAATTTTATGACGTTACACACACATACAATAATTACTTGAGTGATTATTACTTAATTAATTTTTATTATCTATAAAATTATGACAATACATACTCACAATTTTTCTTTAGTTGTTGAACAGGATTATGAATAATTATCACTAGTGGCATTAACATATGTATATTATTGTTTTGAGTGTGAATTTGCTTAATTTTCAATAGTTGTTTTAAGTACAATTCAAATGACGTATTGTAGTTCATTCAAACTTAAAAATAACATTTACAAAAAAAAAAACTTAAAAATAATTGTTTTAATTTTATATAATTCTTACAAATTATTGAAGTATCATTATTAAAAGAAATTGTTTGGATTTTAATTAATTCTATAAAAGATGATCCTCAATCTTTGAAAAATCGTCAAGTTTAGTTTTTCTGTAACTATTGTATTATTTGAGCTCAAATTTTGTAGTAGTTATCGTGTTTTTGTCTCTCTTTTTTTTCCCTTTTTATAATAATTAGTATAGATAATATTTTATTTCAGTATACATAAATACACCAAAGCTTAGCTAAATATAGGATAAAATATTGGGTAATATTTTACCTCTTTTTTTATAGAAAAATTACTGTTTATAGTAGAGAAACGGAAAATTTTAATGTAGGCCCAGCCCTTAGGTGACCCACATAGCCGCCTAGGGCCTCCGGATTCAGTGGGCTCCATTTATTTTTTAAAAAACAAAATTTGTATTAATAGAATTAAAAATATATATTAATTAGCTTCCGGGTTCAATTGGGACTACAGCTTATTCCAATTCCACAATATAGGTTTCATTTGGATGAAGGAATTTGGAAAGAAAAGAAAAGAAGAGAAGGAATAGTGAAATTTTTGTTTGGGTTGTTATTTATAAGAGAAAATAAATTATTTGAAGATATTTAGAATGATAGTTTATCCCTCCAAATCTCTCACTTGTTATCCTTCCAAAAATGAAAAGATTTGGAGAAAAATGATAGCAAGTTAAATATAACTTCTAAAATACCAAAAATACCCTCAACATTTAGAAATATATAATTTTAAAGATATTTGAATTAAAATGGTAAGAAAGTAAATGGATTATAATACTATCTTTTTTTTCAGTCCTTTAACATAACCAAATACGAATGTTATAATTTTTTTTGTTTTCCCTCCTAATTTATCCAAACTTAGATACACATTTTAGAAATCATTTCTTTTCTTTTATTTTCTCTCATAATCTATGAAGCACAGATACTTCGTCTAGGGTCGTCGTACCCGTATCGGACACGTGAACATGCCAAAAATACATGTCCGACACGCCAAAAACGTGTCTTGAAGTATTTTTTAAATTGGACACGCGGTCGACACACGGGGACACACGATGAATCGGTTGATTCCATGAAAGATAGAGGAGTTATGGAACCAATAATTTAGTGGGTCACTTGGAAATTCAACATCCATAATTCAATCTTAGCTTTGAAAATACTTTGGCATTCTTGTTCCTACTCATCTTGTGAGATGAATTGGAACACAGTCATTTATTCACTCTTTAAAGAAGAGAAACAAGATAACACCACATAGAGCCGAATATTTGGTATTTGTATATTCCAATCTTCGTCTTCTATCAAAAAAAATCTCCACAATATAATGAGGGGGAGACTAAGATGTGGGATGTTGGGAGAAATACATTTAATTCCTTGGATGGTAGTAGAATGAAGAATTTTAAACATGTTAGACATTTCCTTTAACCTATTTGTTTATTTTTATTTATAAGTTTATTTTGTTTTCATTATTTAAGTGATAAATTAAGATTTATTACAATATAATATGTATATTATAAGAAAATTTATGTTTTTCTATAGACGTGCCTCATACGTGTCATGTCCTTTTTTAAAAAAAAAAAATATTTGTCGTGTCGCCATGTCCGTGTCTGTGTCCCCATGACTGTGTTTGTGCTTCATAACTCATAATTAATATTATCATTTTTTTTTTCTTCTGTCCATCCAAACAAAGTCTTAGGGCCTCATTGTTTTTGGGAAAAAAAACCGTAGTACCATCATAGGCTCAAAAAAAAAGTACCATGTTCCCAACCCAATTAAAACTAAAGCTTAATTCAATTTCATAATTTAGGCTCTAAAATTTTATATTTCACTCGGTACTAGTAAAGGTAAAAATAAAATAAAATAAAATATAATTTTTAAATCCAATGAAACTAACATTTAATACAATTCAATCAATTATTTTTTAATTAGGGCTAAAAGATTGTTATCGTGTCGCACTGACACAACATTTTGCGTCTACACCTAATGCTCCCATCAATTGTAATACTCGCGTAAAAAAAATTTCAATATAAATAAATGTAGTGTAACAAAAAAAATTATATTTATAATTTTTAAACAGGAGAATTCTTATATATAAAGGGCTCATATTTCTCCCCAGTAACTTGCACGAATTTTGTGAATTTCAGGGTCCACCCGTTTTAACGTCCATTAACTTTTATCTCTGTATTTATCAAAAAAAAAAAAAACATTTTTCTGTAACACACATTTTGTGTGGTGATGGTTGCACTATAAACAATATGGTTGCATGATGCCCTTTGCCAAAACACGTCCCTTTCAAATTGAGAGCTGTTACATTATAATATGGTTGCATTATTATTATTATTATTTCATTTTTGGGTAAGTAAGTAAATTTATAAACAAAGAGAAGAAAATGATACATCACCCCAATGAGGGGTTAAAAAGGTAAAATCACAACCTATACATAAAAAGTGGGGGACTAACCCTAATCCATATCAGCTTCCTAAGCCCGATCACAACCTCATCAACAGCATGTTCATCATCACCACAAAATGGCTCAGGCAAAAGGATCATCCACCACCATACGCTCAGATCCAAACTTGTGTGAACTCGCATGGTCTTCAATCGAAACCTATCCATCAATCCCTAAAATCCATAGATGGTAACCCAACAGAAACGAATCAGCTCATCACTTTCAGTTATGGTTGCATTATTATTGACAATGCCCTTTGCCAAATCATAAACATTGGAAAGGAGTATTGCATCATTATTAGTGATGCCCTTTCCCCAAACGTGTGCATTTCACATATAGTTAAATTGCATGTCATAATCGTTAATTGTAACTAGTGAGTAGTGATGTCATTTGGGGTAGTTACAACTAAAGATGTCTAAGAACATTCGAGGCATCTTTCTCAACAACAACTGCGGTGCTCAATATATATGTGTACACACACAAACATATATATATATATATATATATATATATATATATATATATATATTTGTATATGTATATATATATATATATATATATATATATTTGTATATGTATATACAGAGGGGGAGGGAGGATCCCCAAACCGGAAAAGAAGAAATACTTACAAGGCCCAATAATTTACAAAATAAAAGAAATTAATTTTTTGTAAACAAAAACTCTTCGATCATAACCCTAATTAAAAATAATAATACTAATGTTAAAGTTATATCACAAGCCGAGAATTATTAAGATTTTGTTATAAATTTATTTTCATTTTAATCTTGTTTATTAATTGTATTTCAATTTTAACACCAATGATCAATATTTATTTATAGAAAGAAAAGACCTCATATTTTTTTTATTTTCTTATATATTTTGAACACGCATTGGGTCATATATATATTCACCCATATCAATCATCTTTCAATTATCTCACGTAACTATTGTCAAAAATTTACAGTTTTTTTATTAAAGAATATTATTTACTATGAAGCACGGACATAAACACGAGGACACGAACATAACATAGACATGGCAACACGTCAAATTTAAAAAAATAGGACACGACAAGGCCGGGATGCATCTATAAAAATATATATATAATTTTTTATATATACATATTATATTACATAAATACTTTATTTATTACTTAAATAGTGAGAACCAATAAACTTATAAATAAAAATAAATAAATTAAAAGAAATGTCTAACATTTCAAAAAAAATTATTCCACTACCATTCAAGGAATCAAATGCATATTCCTCAGCATCTCACATCTTAATCTTTCTCTCTCTCTAGTTATATTGTGGATATATTCTTCACAAAAGATGAAAATTGGAAGGTACAAATACCAAATCTTTGGATGATAGATATATTTGGGTTGTTTGGATCTGAGAATAAAGTTGTTTGAACACCAAATTTGGACTATCTAGGAATTAAGTTTATTTGGCTTAAGCACATTTAAGACATTTCACAACAAATTTTATTGACAGGGGGTGTAAATGAATTTTGTCAAACCTAAGAAGAAGTAATTGATGTTAGGACAAATCTCAGGGATGTAAATAAAAGTAACACTAATGTAAATCACTAACTTTGATTTTAATTATTGTACAATAAGCACACATATATATATACACAGGCAAAGTAAGTTTCTCTACAACTTTTTGGACTGTTGCTCAACCATCCGAGTCTTGCACAAATCCTATAATTAGCTTAGCTAGCAATAACAACTCATCATAATAAGCTTGCTTGTTAGTTGTCACCAAACCTATAATTTACAACTGAATTTTTGTGTTTAGGAGTAAGTAGTGAGTCTCTTCCGCAATACAAACCAAGAAATGGGAAAGAAGAAGCAACAAATGACAATAACAGTGATAGCAAGGCCCGGTGTATTTTCCAACACAGCATAATAGTCGGTCATGAATGCGACCAGCATTGCCGTCATTGCAACTAAAATGAGCCCGAGAGCGTAGATTTGGTGGAAAGCGCGCTCTTCCTCGTCGATGTAAGTGAAGGAAAATAAGAGGATAAATACAGCAAGGAGGGAGAAGACCATGCCAATAGTATCCGCAAGAACGAAAACTATAAAAGCTGCTTGTCTTATTAAAAATGCCATGCCGTGTTTCGGCCCATGGTTGCTATCGTAGCCCCCTGGTATGGTGAATCCAGCTGCAAAGGTTACTGTTGCTATAAGTGTAGCCACTATCAATTGCGAGTCTGCAAATTTGATTACGTTTTGATATTTTTTGTTTTTTTCCTCTATATATCGCACTCTTTCCAGTGATTCGAAATCGTTTCCGGAACCAGGTGCTTCCTGCATTTTTGTTTTTTAATCATCAATCATTCGAAAGAGCAGTCAGCCAAAGTCATGCGGGGCAATGCCATTCCGTGTGGGAGAAAGAGACCCATGTATATATATATATATATATATATATATATATATATATATATATTCATTTGTTTCTATGTAATTATTCTTACTTACTGCTACAAATTATCTTTAGCGAAGGTAAGCATTTAATAACAATGAATGATGTGGCTAAATAAGTAAACTGACATGTTTGTAAGAAAATACTCAAGTGATATTAAATTTGGAATTTAAAAATGAGAATGGAAACGAAATAATTTCAAATCTTACTATTTTCTTGAATCATTATATAGCCTTAAAATTATTTTCAAAGACAGTGTAGCATTGCTTTTTAATAACACGTTACATTGTAAAGGGGATTCACGGTGATATAACCCACGAATCCAGTGGTTAGATAAGAGAAAATTGGAAAAAGTCAACAGGGTATCTCATCAAGAGATTGGATATATGATGGAGCTCTGTAAAGAGGTGATCGTTGAGGACTGACAATGGGGTCATAGCCGAAAGTCAACCTCGTAACCCTATGAGTTGATCATGTAGGGAATATTATTTGACTGGTCTAGGGAAATATTTTGAGATGATGAATGGCGGGTTGCGACCTCATTCATCAAAATCACTCAAAATAGAGTATTTAGAATACGACAAATAATACTCATGGTTATATAAATGAAAAATATGCATAAAGAACATGACTCGGGGAACTATGACATCAAACAGAGGAATCCGCGAAAAGTAAGTTTTATTGGTTCCACTGATTGATAAGGTCACGGATTGGATCTCGCGACCTGGTTAAACTATAAAAGGGCCCAGCGGATTGATGTCGCGGATTGTCATGATGAGGTGACACTAACTTATGCCTTGGCCAATGCCTATAAATAGAGGACCAATGACTCATTTTGGAGGATTTCGTACACTTAGGGAGAGAAACTTCTAGAGAGAGAAATGGTGGCTTGCAAGTGTTATTGTGTACTGTTACTCTTCTCTTCTATTGTTACTCTTCTCTTCTATCTCTTTTCTATAATTCTGTAATCATCAAGAGAAATCAATAAGGTATCATTTTTAGTGAGTATTAGAATGTGTAGATACTATTTCCAAATCAGTTTAAATCAGAACCCCAACATACATATATTGAGGTAGGACCGTAGGTGGTCAAAATTTAGTGATTCTTCTGATATGTGTTTTGGTAAATGGCAGTAAAATGCAAGAAATGAATTTAGTGTCCGTACATGCAAGAATGAAGAAAAAGTATAGAGAATGTAGAACTCCTTAGAGAACTATTTATAGTCCAAATCCTTATAGCAGTTGTTTCTCGCTATTGCGAGATTTCCACTTCAAACAATTAAAAGAATGTCACAATCCTATATTCTCTTGGCTCTTTTTTTGATGTTTCAATTCTGTTTATGTGTTGTGACCGTGCCTCTTTCGTTGGTGGTGCTGGCTCATGATATGGCCGGGTTAACTCCCTTGACATCCCCCCTTGAGCATTTATGTGCGATGATGGTTTGAGATGTCGATGTGGAAAGATACAGACAATATCACGGGAGTTTCTTGAGTGTGTGCTTAAGGCTTTTGGTATACGAAACAAGCTCTTGAACCTCATTACGACTTGCATTACCACTCCTATGTTCTCTGTGAACATCAATGGAAGCCATGAAGGATACTTTGGAAGTGGAAGAGGTTTGAGACAATGTGACCCCATGTCTCCTTACCTATTTGTGATGGCAATGGAGGTCCTCTCTGGAATGTTAAACGTAGCTTGATTCTAAAAGAGGTTTCACCTACCACTGGTGATGTGGAAAGATCAAAATCAGCCACCTAATATTTGTTGATGATCTACTTCTGTTTTTGTAATGCAGATACTGATTCTCTTACTGCTCTCATGAGCAGCATCAACCACTCCAGTGAGCTTTCAGGGCTTCTTCCTAACCCTTCTAAAAGTTTTATTTTCATGGCAGGGATCAACATGAACTTAAGAAGCTCTTTTCAAAATCTAACTAGCTTCAATGTACGTGGGTGACTACCTTGGAGTGCCTCTTCTTTCTACAAGGTTTAAGCTCACTGATTGCAATGATTTGGTGCAAAGGATAGCTAAAGGGGTGCAAGCTTGGAGCAACAAGTATCTTTCCTTTGTTGGGAGGGTCCAACTTATCCAATCTGTGCTCTTCTTTGTCCAAGTCTATTGGTCTTCTACCTTTGTCCTCCCTAAAGCTATATTGAAGAACATCACCTCTATCCTTAGGAGGTTTCTCTGGAAAGGTCCTGATCTCAAGCCTGGTGGGGAGAAGTTGGCTTGCAGGGGCGGAGGGAGGGGGGCCAAAATTTACAAATTTTCTAATTACTATAGTATAAATTAAGCATTAATTTAATGTATATGTACAATTGGCCCCTCCAAAATAAATTAGAAGGCTAATACTTTGAGCCCCAATATTTTATATTTAAAAAAAAAAAAAAAACTCTTTGTAGCAAAAATAAATAAATAAATGCAATGCAATGTTAAAATTATTACAAATCAAGAAATAATAAAGTTTTATATTAATTTATTTTCATTCTAGTCGTGTTGATAAATTAAATTTCAATTTTAACATAACTTTAATTTACCAAGAAAAATTCATACTTTATATTTATCTTTTAGTTGTTTTATTTTGGAAACACGTTGGGTCCTATATATATTCATTTCATCATTCGTGATTATTTATTGAAATTAGTTTTGAGTTGTTTATTGTTTTTTAATTATAGAATATCAACCATCATAATTGCAATATGTTCAAGTTATTAAAATTGCCCATTTGATAGCTCTTGATGAAGTTGAGACTGGTAGAGGATTTAACTAAATCGATACCTATAATTTTTGGAAAGAAATAGTTTTTTGAATAGAACTTGTCAAAACACAACTTCGTTTAAGATGGAAGACGGGTTTCAATTGCAGGTTTTGATTATCAATATTGAAAAAGAAATGACTCCAAATTTTAATTCAAATTTCATAATAGATAATTCTTATTTTTCAAAAAATCTTCAAGTTCAAATTTGATAGTAAATTTTAATTTTTATATTTTCCTTTTTTTTTCAAATGCAAATAAGCCAAAGTTTAGCTATTTATATATTTGTGATAGATATATCAATTTTTGAATAATTGTGTTATATATAAAATAAAATAAAAATTAGTGTTGCCCCCCCTCGGTTCAAATCCTGGCTCCGCCCTGGCCTGTTGGCTTGGAAAGATGTCTACATGGCTTGGGATTAAAGACCTTGTTACTTGGAACTATGTTGTAATAGTGAAGCATTTATGGCACACTAACGGACGGGGTCTCGTGGTTAGAATGAGTCAAATCTAAGGGGTCTGAATGGAATTAAGATAAAGGAAAGGGGTCCATGTAAAATATAGGCAAAGTTCAGGGAGTTTATGTGATATATACTCAAAAATAAAAATAAAAAGGAAAATAAAAAAGGAAAATTTCAGATAATAGACAAAATAAGCATCTTACCTGGGAAGGTTTATTGAGGCAAGCTGGTCTGAAGACTCCCGCGTTAAAATCCAGCTCAAACGCTTGGCTGTTGAGAGCCTGATTATCAGCTTTAGTGTGTTTAATTAGAGGAAGGTACACTTTCCTTGTGGGTCCAAAAATACAGAGATGAATAGGGGTGTCTCCATTTTTGTCTTTCTGATTTACAATGCTGCCAAGGAAGGGCTTTTCCGAGATGAATTTGATTACTTTACGACATTTATGATGCACTGCAAGGTGAAGGATATTTTGGCCTTTGCTGTTGATCATCTCCCAAGAGTCTGGACAATACGAAAGAATTACATTCATGATTTTTACATTATCGTAACGAGCTGCTATGTGAAGTGCTGTCTTATTCTCATCTTCTTCGGCCGCAAGGTTTCCCACAGAATTATCTAGATCCAGTAGTTGTACAGCTGCTGATACATTTTTTCGCCATGCAGCATAGTGAAGTGGTCTCCATCCATATATGTCTCCTTCCTTGATCAATGATGGCTTCGAACTATGCAAAATTCTTATGCATTCTGAAACATATATAAACCCTAAGCATCAATATATATATTTTAATTAAAAAAAAAGAATAATCTATATCTATATATATATATCATGGTAAGAAGTCGTCCTCTCGTGAGATCACCGTTGCGTTAACAGTGTGGTAGGTTCAAATAATATCGATCTTAATTATATAAAAGCTAGTTTCGGACGAGTATCAATGGCTATTTCCACCTTCCAAAAGCATTGTCTGGAATTGTTGGACGATGCAGGGGACCGTGATATATATATATATATATATATATATATATATATAGAGTGATGAAATATCTACATCAAGCACATTGATCTTTAGATGTGATTGCCGTAATTAAATAATTATGAAAAATTAAACATAACAATCACATTTAATAATCAGTGTGCACAGGTGAGCTAGAGATTGCTCTCGGTAAAACTAGGGAACCATTACCTCAAATTGGATGATGTGGCGAACCATGTATATATAAATATATACATAAAGTAATGTAACCTCCACATCAAGCAAATTGATCTTTAAATGTAATTGAAGTAATTAAATAATTACGAAAAATTAAACATAACAATCACATCTAATGATCAATGTGCAGAAAATTTTTTAATCACAGGTCAGCCAGAGATTGCTCTCCGGTAAAATTAGGGAGTTAGCTACCGTTTGGATGATAAATTACTGCTGCATGTAAAGCTGATTTTCCATCCGGGCCACTGTAACATTGTGATTTGCAATTTTCCAAAATTCTGGAGACAATCACTGAATGATTTCTCTCGGCAGCAAGAAAAAGTGGCGTCTCATTGGCATTATTGGGTGGATGCACAAACTCGGGGTCTTCTCTCGTCAGAATTTCAACCACATCAAGGTGTTTGCTTCGCACAGCCTCGAACAAGGCCGTCTCACCCTCCCCATTCTTCATTCTCATCAGCGTCTCCTTTCTCGATCGTCCAACCCCGCTTTCGATGCTTTCTTCATCATCAACTTCGTTTGAATACGCAATGAGTGCATTTACAATGTCGATGCTTCCTTCTCTTGCTGAAATGTGAAGCGGAGTCTCTCCTTTTATATTGACGCGACAAATCAGTGTTCGGCCACACTTTTCTAAGATCTTCCTCAAACACACCGTTTGCCCGAACTGAGCTGCTATGTGGAGGATAGTGTTGCTGTTGGGGGTCACTTGGGCTTCAAGTTCCGCTGCACTATAGCCAACCAGGACATCGAAATCTCCGGCAGCAATAGCCTTGTATAAGACTGGATACATTCTAGCTATTTCGGACTTGTTTATGCTTAGAAGCTTTATTTACCGGGGAAAAAATAACAACTAAAGAGCAAATAGGATGAGGTGGCTCACAATGAAAAACAATACTATTTACTCCTTACACTTTCATTAAAGAAATTTTGAATTACAATACTCAACAAATTATCAAATAGTATATATATATATATATATATACCTCTTTATATATAGGCATAAACTGAGCTTCACCATGAAGGAAATCAAAAAGCAGAGAACATGAGTACATTGACCAAAGATGAAACAACAGAAAGAGAGTCAAGTAATTAATTTTCCAACTGAAATTAATGATGATGTACCACTAATATTATGTGAAAATATTTACTTTTTATGTTTTACCATGTTTTCATCATTCACAAGGAGGGTTTCAGTGATCCGCTTTGCTTCAAAGGAGACCAATATTTCCCTCCTCAGCAGCCTTGTATGTATATATATATATATATATATATATATATGTAGTTAAATATATATTTGAATAACTATATATATATGACTATATATTATATAGTTATACAAGGATTCACAATGCCTTAAAAAATTGCATATCCTTTGGCAACGTGAATCACATATATATCCATTCCCCACCATGTGAAAGTAATTATTTTTTCCAAATCTGCTTAGTAAAACCCAATAAAATCTTCTGTATATAATTAAATTAATTAATTCTGTAAACAAAAGTTAAAGAAGCACTTTTAAAACAAAAAAAAAAAAGTTAAAGAAGCAGAGAACGCATGGTTTAAGGCAATTGTGAGTAAGACACAAGCAAGTACACTATAACGAATTAGACTACCCCACCACAAATATTCCTTTTGCCAAATTGATTTTTTCTGTTAGTAATTATTTTACTCAATATGCCAAGTTTGTGGAGAATTGTGACCACAAAGATGTGAAAAAATATATATTTTCACACCAAAAAAAGGTTAGCGTTTTGCCGAAAACTCAGTTTTAGTCACAAATTGACGCCGGACAGAATAGAAATTATTCTGCAGGCTAGCGCAACGGGTAATTTGCAAGAAAGAAAAGGGAGAAATTATTCGACCCAAAATTCAGAGAACACTCTGAAATTTAATAAAATTCTTAATATTCAAAACTAATTTAAAACAACCCACAAGCCGGGTTTAAATAGCTGAAAATCAAGGATTTTACCAAAAATAGCAAAACCTAAAAGTCTTACCAAAACGAAACAAGGAAAGAAATCAAAAGATTACCAAAAATCTGGCCCAAATAGGGTTCAGAATCAATTCCTAATTGACAAATAGAAAATTACCCTAAATAGCAAAAATTAACTAAAAATAAATATTTGAAAAGGAAAACAGCACATCACAATTTTCTGTCATCCTTCCGCTGATCCTCCTGCATCAGTCACCCCGGGTTGGAAAGAACTCGTCCTCGAGTTCACAGCAACATCAGCAGAATCCGCAAAACAAGGACTCAGGTGTTTCACATTAAAGATATCAGATGTTTTCAAGTGACTAGGGAGACACAACCTGTATGCGTTGTCATTAATCTTCTGCAATATCTCACAAGGTCCAATATTCTGCTCCTTAAGCTTATTATACTCGCCAACAGGGAAACGATCACGAGTTAATACAACCCAAACAAAATCACCAACATCAAAAAGTACCTGACGATGATGACTGTCCACTCGAGTTTTGTACTTGGCATTACTCTCGTGAATGACCAGTTTCACTTGCTCATGGATGCCTCGAAGATGTTGGCCATTAGACGACGGAGACATCGGCTGATTAAATGCAAAAGGAGACATCATAGAGACTGACGAGAGAGAACCCTTCTTTCGGACAACGTCTTTAGATACTACGTTCTCGCAACTGCCACTGTCAATAATCATCTTGCAGACTTTGTCGGCCATGGTGCAGGTTGTATGGAAAACATTGGTTCTCAACCAATCATCTTTGGAATCGCTTTTGGGAGTTAGGAGGCTCTTAGGAATGACCAGAGTTTCATGGTCGTCCCCATACAACACATCATCATCTCCTTCTGTGTCATACACTGGCTCTCCAACGAAAGTATCGGTTTTCAACCAATCATCTTCGGAATCAGAATCTTCCAAAAATATTGGCCATAACGGTGGATACGGATTTTCGAAGGTGGAATTGTCGGTATCAGAATCTTCCACATCATGATTACCGATTTCCTGCGCCGCCAGGCGCTAGGTTAACTCTGCCACTTGCCTCTGCAAATCCTCAATAATAACATCCTGAACGTTACGATCACGGTGCGGGACTTCCTCAATCGGAACCTGCCCACGACGACCACCACGACCACGACCACCAGCCATTGAAAACTGATGAAAATAAACCGCCTCAGGAAGATGCTGAGCTCTGATACCAATTGACGCCGGACAGAATAGAGATTATTCTGCAGGCTAGCGCAACGGGTAATTTGCAAGAAAGAAAAGGGAGAAATTATTCGACCCAAAATTCAGAGAACACTCTGAAATTTAATAAAATTCTTAATATTCAAAACTAATTTAAAACAACCCACAAGCCGGGTTTAAATAGCTGAAAATCAAGGATTTTACCAAAAATAGCAAAACCTAAAAGTCTTACCAAAACGAAACAAGGAAAGAAATCAAAAGATTACCAAAAATCTGGCCCAAATCGGGTTCAGAATCAATTCCTAATTGACAAATAGAAAATTACCCTAAATAGCAAAAATTAACTAAAAATAAAGATTTGAAAAGGAAAACAGCAGATCACAATTTTCTGCCATCCTTGCGCTCCAAATGTAAATTTTGTTGTAGTGATATCTCAACAAAGTCAACATATTTGAGTAAGACCCTGTTTAATATAACTTCTGTTTTTAATTTTTCGTAAAATAAAAAGAGAAGCCAGAGCTATTTTGAGAAGTCGATATCCCCAATTTCTTTAAAAAGCTCTTCCAAGACTCATAAGCTCTTCTAAAATTTTTGTCAAACACTGTTCAAAATAGTTTTTCTCTCCAGAAAGTAAAAAATAGTATTTGAAAAGTCAATCCAAACAGAACATAAGTGTCATGTTTTAATTATGAAGTGTTAGTGTACATTAGGGTTACACTACAAGAATTATTAGATTCTAGTGCTGGAAAAAACAAACAATACCGCCGGCCAATATATCACCGGCGGTTAATAATTTTGCCGAAAAATTCATTGCCAGTAAATTTTTCCGGTACTTCCTCTAAAACGCTGGTGATTACTGGCATTTTTCAAAAAAATGCCATTGTCCCTTTTCGGCACTTCGACAACAACCACCCGTGAAAAGAAGAAGAAGTTTCAAGATACAATCCGGTGACCCACAACACAACACAGTTCAACCCACACCATCAGCACCCCGCTCCATCACCAACTATCATCAACTACTACTACGGTAGTTTCTTCTAAAAGTGACACCAACTTCCTAACCAAGTTTCTTTAGATAGTTTGGCTTGCTCTCCACGCAATCTTCTCCTCCATATATATATAATAGGATAAAGTGCATTAAACCCCCCTAATTTTTCCTCTCTCTCTCCAGAAATCCTCCTAAACTTTGAAAATGATAGAAAAGCCCCCAAATTATGTTAAAAATTGCAAATAATCCCCTTGAACTATTCTTGTGCAATAACTCCCTAAACTATCACCAAAAAAAAAAAAAAAAAAAATCCCCCTTGTCTTAAAATTGTTTCATAAATGACTATAATGCCTTTTTTATTGAATTAACTTAATACACTATTGTTATTAACAAAGAGTATGAAATAATTGATACAAATTTGATGGTTTAATCTCCATTCAAATTTGAAAAATTAACCCATGATTTCTATAATTAATTAAAAAATAATGCTTTTAGATTTTTATATAAAAAAATGAGTATAAAGTTTAAAAAGATTAAGATTAAAAAGAGAGAGAGTAAAGTAAAAAGGGGGTCTAATGCAATTTTTAACATAGTTTGGGGGATTTTCTCTCATTTTCAAAATTTAGGAGAGATTTCTTAAAAGAGAGAGTAAAGTTCAAGGGAGTTCTAATGCAATTTTTATCCTATATAATATATACATGTACATGTTAAATTCTTTTTACGGTTCGGCTTACGAAGTATTTCGTCCGAGTTAGATTCATAACACTTTTTATAGCAAACTTGATATATAACGACATGAATCACTTATATTCTTACATTGTGTTATACTTAAACTTTCTTTATCTCTCTCATTATTTTAATAATATCATCTAAGAAATGATATGCCATGAAGAAAAGGACTAAAGAGAGTTTATTTTATAATATCATCTAAGAAAAGATATGGCATGAGGAAAAGGATTAAAGAGACGTGAGAATTAATTTGGGAACCTTACTCCAATCCATTCTCATATCTTTTGTCTCAATATGTTTCCCAATATTCTTTAACAGTCCAAATCTAAAAGAGTACTTGTACAAGGATACCAATAGTAACCCAACGGTAAGCCTCAGCGGGATGAAATCTGGTTACTTTTAATAAAAACAATATTAATTAGGTTATTTAGTGAACAAAATAAAAGCGACAAAGGGATTCTTATGAAGAACTTTATTAGAATAGAGAGAGAATAAAGACAAACAAACAAATTAAAGTTATGCAAACATGCCAAGTCTTTTGTAAATGATGTAGGACAAGTTTCTTACCTGCCCTACAACAAAATTGACATATGATAATTTTTTTCATCACAAAACTTCATATTTCATTACTAAAAATTATTTATGATAAAAAAATATTTGTCACAATTTCGTCACTAAATAAACGTATTGGTTGATCAATAGTGACGAAATAAAACTTCGTCACTATTGATACAACTTTTTAGTGACGAAAAATATTTTGTCACTTTTGTTGAGATATTAGTAACGAAATTTTTTTCGTTACATCTAACTATCTTTTAATGACGAAATGTGTTCGTTACATCTAGCTACCTTTTAGTGACGAAATATTCGTCACTAAATCTAACTATCTTTTAGTGACGAAATTTTTTCTGTCACATATAGCTACCTTTTAGCGACGAAATGTTCGTTACAAAATCTAGCTCATACCTTTTAGCGACGAAATTTTTTCGTCACATCTAGTTACCTTTTAGCGATAATTTTTTTTTGTCACATCTAATTGTCTTTTAGTAACAAATTTTTTCCGTCACATCTAACTACCTTTTAGCGACGAATTATTTTTATCACATATAATTGTCTTTTTGCGACAATTTTTTCGTCACACCAAGTGGCTTTTATCGACTAAAGGTTTTTGTCACAGCTACCCTTTTATCGATAAAGAGTTTTTGTCACATCTAGTTATTTTTTATCGACGAAATTTTTTAGTCACATCTAATTACTTTTTACCAACTAAATATTTGTTAGCTTTAGTTAGTTTTAACAAATAACCTGAAGTACAAAAATTATTATTTTATGTTCATCCATATAAACCAAACAAGAAAAGACAAAGGAAAATTAAATATCAATGAACTCTACAATGTAAAAAGTTTACCATTCCAGGCCAAAAAACTATAAAAAAAACACTAAATAATCTAAAAATAAGAACTTTAAAAGAAGGATACTAGTTTATTTCAAATTGTCTTTCTAAAACTCATACTAGATTAATTTTGGGGGGTAAGCACTGTTGTCCAATATTTGAAACAAATGCAAGCATTGCCTCCCTCAATTTTTTTTAATTTCTTGTTGCATGTCTCGCTTCATCTCGTGCATTTCTTGTCTCATATCTTCCATATTTTTCTCTGCTTTCTCAACCCTAGCATAAGTTGCGTCCACATCTTTTTGAGTAACACGGATAGAAGAAGTAACCATCTCTTTGTTGCCAATTCCGTGCAAAAATGAAGACTTATCCCCTAGTACTTCAAGCATTATTTCTTTTTCTTTCTCGGGGGTTATTACTTCTCCAATTTCAATAGCAACTTCTTTCATTTGTAACATTTTAGCCTGCATGATGAAAAAAAGAGTTGTAATACAAAGAATTAACACTTAATCCTTAGAAAATTAATAGAATATAA
The DNA here is from genome assembly GCA_963922005.1 of Cornus suecica. NCBI lineage: Eukaryota > Viridiplantae > Streptophyta > Magnoliopsida > Cornales > Cornaceae > Cornus > Cornus suecica. The sequence continues at coordinate 12,097,652 of OY998241.1, forward strand.
CACTTAAATGATACAAATAAATGTTCAAACCATTCTGTTAATCCCTCATCTCTATGATTATAGCTCAAAATGCGCATAGTTTCAGCACCTCAACAGCAAAGGAACAAAGTTGGCAGGAATTAAATCAAATTTAATAACCAGAACAAATACGCAGTGTAGCACTAAAAAATGACGAAATGTTTTTGATCAGCAACAACAAATGACACATTACAATCAAAATATTCTCCGCTTAATTAACCAAAAATATAATCTAGCGAAAGCAATTCATCAAACAGTTTAGGCGGTAATCATTGAAGTTATCACTATACGGAAAACTTGTAACTTGTAGAATTTACATCTAAGTCAACCAAAATATATACTGTAAATATATAATCAGAGAAATAGTGAAACAAACAGAGAGAAGATGAAATTAATTCGTCGCTAATAATATTACTTACCACGAAAAAATTCATAGCTAATAGATATAATTGCTACGAATATATTTAGTCGCTAATAATACTACTTACCATGAAAAAATTCGTAGCCAATAATAGGTGTTTTAGCTACGAAAATTTTCGTACCTAATAAATTTACTAATTACTACAAAAAAATTCGTAGCTAATAAATTTATTAACTACAAAAGTGTCCGTGGCTAATGCGAATATATATATATTTTTAAATAATAATAAAAACATTGATTATATAGAAATTTTATATAATCAAAGTTTTTATGTAATTTTTTTTAAAAGAGTCAAAACATACCAGAAAATAAAGGTGAACAAAATCTTTACTTCACAACACACCTTTAAAAAAAAACATCTTTCATAGTCCTGAACTAAGCCATACGAAAATTGCTTCTTATGTAGTGAAATTATAGAACCAATTGAAACAATGCCAAACCGACTGAAGTACTGTTTAGATTGACCAAATTTAAAATTTTATTACCCAATCAAGTCAAAATTGACCCAAATGTCTGGGATGGAAAAAAAAAAAGGACACACAAGTGGTAAAAAATACATCATCTTGTTCACAATAAAAAGCCATGAACCCCACATCTGGTATTCACAAAGATTGTTCCTTTTTTAATTACTAAGATACATATTCACTAATATTATATAATTAACTCATATTCAGCACAAAAAAGGAAAGGGATTATATAGATATATATAGAGAGAGAGACTTAGCTGCAGAGAGTCGGTATCTGGCTTCGATATAAAGATACAAACAATCGAGTGATACGGACCAGAAAGGGGATGAAACTTACAGGCCTTGCTGATCCTCGGTGGTTTGGTAGAGGTCGTCGTCGCGATATATGCCACAACGAGGATCAAGAGACCTAGATGGAGCAAGATGGATCCTCTCTTGTTGTTCAGGGCTAAGTGGTGGATGAAATCCTAACCCTAGATCGATGTTGGGTGCCGATTGGTGGAGGAAACCTTAACCTTAGATGTGTGTACGTTGAAATTACCTAGACGATCAATGAAAATAGCCTAGAGGAGAGGTGAATAAGATTTTTGTGGATTTATTGACAAATTAATAATAATTGTGAAAAAATCAATTTTAATTCGATTCTCTATCAAGATAAATCATGCAAAGAATAATCTAAGTGCAAAAAATAAAGCAATAGAGACATAGGATATTTTTACGTGAAAAACCTCGGAAAGACTCCAAGTAAAAATCACGAATACGTTCAGGTATTGATGCACTATGAATCAAGGATTCCCACATACTCTATGAAGTTTTAGACTTACAAATCTCTCCAGATCTTCCTTTCTCCACTCGACATCTGGCGAACTTGAATCACTCGCGCTCCACGAAGCTTCTCGCTCCGCTCCATACTCTAACGGCACCGCTTCTTAACATATCAAATCACCACGAAGCCTTTGCTCCGATCTCCGGATTGAGACGATTTTGTTTCTCAAACAGATCTAAGCAACCACATTGCACAAGATGGTGTGTAGATTTTTCAGAATCTAGGTCATTCAATCGTGCATAAGATCGTCGATGTAGAAGGACAATTGAATAAACCCTAACACAAGAGAGAACTAAAAGATATAGAATCACTCAGATCTTTTCTCTCTCTATCTCTATCTCTGTAGAAGAATATGAATCTGTAGAAAAACTTGTAGAGATCTCTTAATGGCTCAAGGGTTGCCACACATCTGTAGAAGACTTTGGTATTTATAGACCATAACTGAGGGAAACCCTAAGTTTGTCTTTTCTCGTAATTTCACATCCAACTAAACAAAACCCTAATCTTTGATATATATTATGTGTATTGCAGGTATACCAAGGTGTATGAGTCGTCTATGCATCATAGAATCAAACCAGGGCAAAATTAACATTGCAACATAAATTTAAAAAAATTCTTGTTGCAGCTACGCCTTAAGCGTAAGTCAGGCATAGCTTGAGCGTAGATATCCACTTTCTGGCCACTTTTTGCTTCTGATGCGTAGGCTTTTTCATGAAAATCACTTTTCTCCGCAACTGTGCCAAAATAACCCTCTTGACTCCTCGAGACTTTTTGATTGAATTGATGGCTTTGGAAAATACCATTTTTGTCCTCCAGGAGACATTTTTACTCAATACACTCACTTTTCCACTTCACTTGTATTCTTCACTACTTCAATGCTTGATTTTGCCTTTGTCGAAACTTGTAGATATCATTGAAATCAAAATGACCTATCTAACACTCACTATGTTTATTTTCTAGAATATGCCATAAATAAACAATACTCAAAAGTGTTCTTACTCTATTTTGCCTAAAGCTGGTAGTCGTAGTAGTGTATCTCGCATGGAGGCATTTTTAGTTTATTGCGCCATGACAAGAACTCGAGTTGATTTAGCTTATATTTTCCGTTCCGTCATACTTACCTGTCAGCACAAGCCATCCGGCCCGCTTTTCTTTCCCGCGCACATTACATATTTACTGCAGCGGAAAGGTTTATCATTTCCGAATGAAGTGTCTGAGCATCACCCTATTTTTCTTGACGCCACTCATGTCAAGCATATGCACATCTCCTCTGATGCGGAAGGGAATTTCATTTCTGAGAATGCCCCTGCTCCTCGTTTACGCCCAGCTCCTAGCGGTTCTGCACCGCGTCAGGAAGCCTCTTCCTCGGCTCCTCAGTTGGACAGTGCATCGGCTTCTCAGGCTGTTCTTCTCAACCAAATTCTTGGGGATGTTCAGAGCAATACGGAGTTACTTAGGCAACAGGAACAAGTGCTTCAGCGCCTTGATACGACCGTGAACCAGAATACGGAAGTCATTCGATTGATCAATGAGCGTCTTGTTCTTCATGATGAGGAAATGTCTCCCCGTATTACAAATCTGGCAGGGTCACTTGATGACCTCACTCTTGGACTCACGAACCCTCGCTCACGCGCCCCTCGATGCTGACAAAAAGGGGGAGAAATTATGCTATCGTATTGTCATGTATTTCATTATCCGACAATAGCAATTTCTATTTTTGTGTGGCTTGTTATATTTATTTGCGACTTGTTTGTTATTTCCGTGTTTTCATTAGCTCAAACAGCTTGTATTAAATCGAACCATCTATGAAATGTTGTTTCTTTTATTATCTCAAATGTGCGTCTATTTATATATTGTATCAAAATGCCCATTAAATTGCAAATTTCATTTACCAATGGGGAGCATTTGAACAAAATATTATGCACATATTGAGGGGGAGCATCACTTGATGTTTAGCCAATTACCAAGCAAACACAAAATGTTTTGTCATCATCAAGGGGGAGATTGTTGGCTTTGAAATTTACTTTCGGCAAATAATTCCAAAATTGATGATAACAAACCATTGAAGAACGTTTGATACTAATGAATTATCAAGTTTATATTTTCAGCAAAAGACAGGTGAAAGACTCAGAAATCAAACTCGGAAAGGAAATGACTCGAAAAACAAGCTCGGAAAGAAAGCTTGATTTAAAGCGAAAAGCTGTGAAAGAAATTAAAGCGCAAATGAAAAATCAATTAATTCAACGGCAAAGGCGAAAGTATAAGACTCAACACTCGGGGTAGATAGGTCGGGGAGCGATCGTTGTAACAAGGTATTTTCATGCGTTGATTTTATCATATAAGCTCAAGTATAAAATGAACCGTACTTAAATGGAATGAAAAACGCTTTACCGAACTTAAACGGAAAGAAAAATATTTTTATTAAATATTTTTCAAGTTATAGTCGACTAGAATCACCCTGTGTATTTTCTAGTAGTCGACTAAAACAATCAGTAGTTACAGATTTTTCATCCACATCAAAGTAGTCGACTGAAATGAGCTTAAGTCAACTAGACTACATGTTGTAGTCGACTAGAACTCAATCTAGTCGACTAGATGAAGCAATCTAGTCGACTAAAAAAAGAAGTAGTCGACTAGTTGATCCTCAAAACCTGCAGATTTTTCAGAAAATATTTTCCTTGTTTTGTGGATTGTGTTCAATGGTGTTCAAACGACTCTTGTCTTTCAAATACAATATTCATTCTTCTTAACCCTAATACAATGCTATATATAGAATGAGATATGTATATTGAACACTAAGAGATTGAAAAAAAAAAAAGTGAAAGAAAAGCTTTCAAAATTCTGCAGAAAAGTTTCTCTACAAAAGCCATTGAAACCAAGCTTTGAAAAATTGATTTTCTCCAAGTTTCTTTGAAAATCAAAACCTCTAGTATCTCTTCTTATTCTCCAAATATCATTTATTGATCATATCCTTTAAGAATACATTTCTAGAGCTATTGTAAAATCACCAAAAATACTTGATCTTATATTGATTTATCTTCCATAAAAACCTTTGGGTTTTGAGTGTTTTTGTTCTTGAGTGATTTTATTGATTACATACGAATTTGTAATCTCGGACAAGTGAAGTCCACCGATTGTTCAAGAGAGGGTTGTTCTCTTTATTGAGAGACAAGCTCGAGAGGCTTGTGTTGTAAAGGTTTGCCATTCCACCTGTGAAGGAAGGGTCATAGTGAAAGGATCGGGAAAAGTCTCAAGAAGGGGTTCTTGAGCCGAGGAGTAGGAGTTACCGAACCTCGAAAAAATCACGGTGTCAATCTCTCTATCTCTTTCTCTTTACTTGATCAACTTGCATGCTATAATCACTTGAACATATTGTATGCTATAATTTGTCTTAAAATTAATTTTTAGAGAATTGTAATTGAATCATCCACTTGTTTATTGAGAAATTGATTTTTGGTTATAGCGTGTTCCAATTTCGAAAAGAATTAGAAATATTTTTGAACACCTTATTCACACCCCCCCCCCCCCTCTAGGGTTAATAACTAACAGGTCGCAGTAGCACAACATTTGACGACTACACTTAGGGCTCTTGTGACTACTACACTCGCACAACGATTATAATTTTTCATGCGACTACACTTAAGTATATTTTTATAATAATTTTATGACCCTTAAAAATTTTAAACGCGTGAAGCCATACGTATGAAGGGCCTCAAATTTGTTTTTGCCTAGGGCCTCAACTCATCTTCGAGATTTCAGGGCCGGCCTTAGTCTCTGATAATTGAACAACATTATAAGCATTTAATACATGATTTTAATGAAATACTGTGGTGGAAACCCCCATTTTACCGGGGGTCTAAACCCATGGTCAAAAAGGCTCTTTCTACCATGGGTTATTCCGACTCGTAAGAATCAAATATGTGCGTGGTAGAAAGTGATTTTACTTAATTGTAGTATTCGTGTAGATAAAAGCAACAAACATAAACCTCTCGCCAAAATTTACAATGAATTCCGTCACAAAAATCCTCCCTTTCGTCACTGAAACTGACCTAAATTTTTGTGACGAAATTCATTGTAAATGGTAATGGAGAGAAAAAGGGGGGTGAGAGAGAGGAAATTTTTTTGAAATATATATATATTTTTTTGTAAGGTTAAAAATGTATTTTTGCAATGTAAATTATTTTGGAGGGGGTACATTACACCAAATTGACATAGTTGTGGGGGTTTTTGCTCCTTTTATAGTTGAAGGAGGTTTCTTGCTCATTGTGCAATAGTTGAGGGGAGTCTTTTGCACTTGACCCATATAACGATAATATTAATTAGGTTATGTTATTTTTAAAAAAAAAAAAAAACAGAATTGATTTACAGTGGCAAAAGTGGTGAAAATTCAATTAAAATAACATCATTTATGAAGATCTTGCAAATCATTTGTTCTTAAATTAGCTTACTTAAAGCAACATTCCATATTTATTCAAAAAATAGTATCACATTTTGTGTCAAGGACATTCTTTGTGTAGCGTATGAACCACTTCATGTAGTGTATATACAGTGTGGACCTTAACCCAAATGAAATAAACTCTACCCTTCATTTAATATGCTTAATTTCCCCACCATATAACAACGTTTAGTATTGTCTACAAAAGTGGTGTCAGAAAAATTCATGAAATTACCTAAACGATCAATGAAACAGCCTAGAGGGGATGAATTGACTTTTTATGAATTTATTGACAAATTAATATTAATTGCGGAAAAGTCAATTCTAATCCAATTCTCTATCAAGATAAATCATGCAAAGATAAATTTAAGTGTAGAAAATAAAGTAATAGAGACACACAATATTTTTACGTGAAAAACCTTGGAAAGACTCCAAGTAAAAACCACAGATACGCTAAGGTATCGATGGACTATGAATCAAACAGTACACAGACTCTATGAAGCGTTAGACTTACAAATCCCTCCAGAACTGCCTTTCTCCACTCAACATCTGACAAATCTAAATCACTCGTGCTCCACGAAGCTCTCCATCCGCTCTGTACTCTGACGGCTTCGCTTCTCAACGGATCAATGAACCACGAATCCTCCTATTTCGATCTCCGTACACAGACGGTTCCGTTTCTCAAACGGATCTAACCAACCACATTGCACAAGGTGTGTTGATTTTTCAGCAACTAGTTCATTCAATCGTGCATATAAATCATCGATGTAGAAGCACAATTGAATAAACCCTTGACAAGAGAGAAGTAGAAGATATAGAATCCTTCAATGATTTTCTTTCTCTATCTTTATCTTTGTAGAAGAATATGGATCTGTAGAAAACTTGCAGAGATCTCTCAAAGGCTCTAGGGTTCCAAAGCTCTCTCTCATCTGTAGAAGACTTTGGTATTTATAGACAATGCTAAGAAGAAATCTTAATCTTCCCTTTTTTCATAATCTCACACCAAACCAAGTTAAACCCTATATTCTGATGAATATACAGTGTATTACACGTACTTCGAGGTGTGGGAGTCGTAGACGCATCATGGAATTAAAAAAGGGGTAGAATAGACATTGTAGCAAGAAATAAATATTATGCCGCATCTTAGGCATAGAGGAGCTACGCTTTAAGCGTATGTCCTCAGCGTAGGCTTGAGCTTAGAAACTCACTTTCTAGCCATTTTTTGCTTCTGTAGGCGTAGGCTGGAGCGTAGATTCTTCATAAAACCACTTTTATCCGCAACTGTACCAAAATGACCATCTTGATTGTACGAAACTTTTTGCTTTAGGTAATGGCTTCGGAAAATACCGTTTTTGCCTTTCTGAAGACATTTTTTACTCAAACTTGATTCCTCTTGAATTATCTTGTATTATTCACTTCTTTAGACTTGATTTGAATTTGACAAAGCTTGACAATGCCTATAAAACCTACCCGAATCCTCAATTCACTCAACATGATAATTCACTCAACATGGTTATTGTCTAGAATATGCCAAACATAAATAGTACTATAAATGTTCTTACAATCTCCCCATTGGCATTTCTGAGAGAAAACTATGTTTTACAAAGCCTCACAAATAATCACATAATATATATACCTATGAATACACACTAACAAACATATACATATAATATTAGATTGCTCTCATGACAATCTTCCAATCTTGTAGCCACAACACTAAACATACCATGAAAAACAAGTGTGGAAAATAGATATAATGATCATAAGAATAACATAACAACAATGCAATCATAATGATCATGAACACATACTCCTTCTCCCCCTGAGAATATACTCCCCTTTACTAAAAACATCTCCCTCTTAACCAAACAATCTCTCCCCCTTAGTAAATACATCTCCCCCTTTTTGTCACTGAAATGACAAACAAAGATATATCAATCAAAACATAGGGAAAAGATAACAGATGAGACACTAGAGAATCTATAACCAAGCACTAAATATGAAGATAAAGTACTCTATAAGATTATATACAGATTCTCGAGTAACAAATATCTCTACAATGCATGAACTTAATACTAATGCATGAATGCAAAATGCTCAATTAAAAAATATATTTTTGTTCTTAGAAACATGTGAGCAGGACAGTAGAGACAATGAGTTAATCATTAACATATCATATTCGCGTATTTGACTTAGCTATTATAATCATGATAGTGAAGAAAATTAGCATGTACCTTGTAGTTATAAGCAGTCACAAGACAAGCTTTACATAGCATTTGCATATATGAAAAATATTTAGGTGCAAGCAATACGTACTAATTCTAATAATCTCCTCACTAACCGTAATGATACTTCAGTCAAAAACCCAAGCTAGAAGTCAAATCTTTAACTTGAACCTTATTGCTAATTAAGGGAACATAATTTAATATTTTCACCATATCATTTTTTATCTTTATAAGCTCCGGACCAACTGGGTCCGAGCTTCTTCCATGAGATTTATGTTCATTAGTCTTCTTCCTTTTTTATGCGAACACTCAATGCTTACTGAGGCACGAGGCTCGGTTACTCAGATCGAATAACTACTTTTTGCGTTTCTATCTTTTAAACATCTCATCCTTTCCTCTTTTCAACATCACTACAACATTCATAAGCATGCAAAAGGTATTTCAAAGCATAGATAAATCTAGCAAAGCTCATGAATTTACATATCATTTCGGATTAGATGAGAAAAACTAAAAGTTTCAACAAGTATTACAGTTATCTCTGAAGTAAACAAGCACCCAAAGTTGATGAGTTCCAAAAATAATACTTAAACATGTCAAATGAATAACTCATAACCTCATGTTAGACTAATAACTCCAACTCTCATAAGTATAATAAGAAAAGTCAATATGAGAATATAGTGAAATATGACAACAATTTACACCCTTAGTCAATCTCAACATGCTAAGAATTTTATTTTATTTTATAATTTTTATGAAATTTTTGTCATAATGATGCATGCATGAATAATCCTAATAGTAGCAAAACATGATGCATGCATAATAAGAAAAAAATAAAACATGCAAACAAAACAAAATGCAAGATAATGTATCAATTATAGGATAAAATATAATGCAAGATATTCCTAGAATGATACATATGAAGACATCTATCCTAATGATAACATGTCACTAGATTTTATAAGATGCACATGCTTTTGAGAATCTAATGGTTTTGTAGATATGTCTGTCAACTGAGAATCTGTGGATATATATTCAAGACCTTTCTCATAATTAGAGTCACGCACTCTACATGCAGTATGAGCAACCAAACAATGTAGTTCATCTTTCCTAACCCACACTTGTTTAATTTTTGGTGCTCTATCTGCTAGCCTAGACAACCTTTTCACCTCTTCACTTAACACCTGAATTTGATTTTCAACATTGGGTCTTTTTTGAGTTTTATGTTTCCACTCTGATTTCAAAGTTCTTCCTCTTAATTTGAACACATAAGTCGAATGTGACCCTTCACTCCACAATGATGACATATTGGGATAAACCTTTGAACACCATTATTCAAACCCTAATGAAATCTAGAGGTAACCGGCTTACTTTCAACAGGTTTTCTGACATAAGAGCATTAAAATTCCTATCAGACTTACCTTGATAAGAACTAGATGCTACTTGGGAAGCCTTAACAAAGATTATTTTGGAAACACTGTTAGAATCACTCATTCCTTGGAACCCCAACCCTTTTGTATTTCCTGTAGATTTTCCTACACTCAACATATGATCAAGCTTAAGAGTTTCACTAGACCATCTATGAATAGTTGAGTTAGCATCCTTCAAATTATTTTCCAAACCCTCAATCCTTGTATATTTCTCACTCAATTCCAATTTTAGAATGTTTAATTCCTCATTTAAACCATTTACCCTCTTCAAAGCCTGAGTCCTTTCTTGTTCAGACTTGGTCTACTCTTCTCTTAAGGATTGTCCCTCCTTATCAACATTTTTTAACTGAGCTATATATTTTGAGAGAAGACTTTGCTCATATGAACAGACTTTTCATATAGTTTATTGTAAGCATCTTCATACAAGTCCTCACAATCTTCATTATCCTCATAATCTTCACTTTCAAACATTGCCCAACTTACAGCAATTTCCTCAACTTCCTTACTTTGTGCAGCAAATACGGTCAAATTCTCAAACTCATCAGCCACGTCAAACTCAGCAGAATCACTAGTTGTTCCATCATCTGATCCATCACTTCAAGTAACAGCTAGACCTTTTGTCATTTTCTTCTTATTGGCGCACTCCGCAACAATGTGACCAAACCCTTGACACTCAAAACATTGAGGTTTCTTATTTTTAGAATCAATCTTGTCATTCCGATTTTGGACCTTTTTATTTTTAAAATCATTTGATTTATCTCTAAAAAAATTTCTTTTAATCAATTCTTGACCACAATAAGATTTTAAAAATTTATGAAACTGCTGCATGGTCATGTCAATCTGTATTAGTCTACACTTACCCTCCTCATCAGACTCACTAGAATCCTCCCTGGTGGTTATAAAAGTTATGCTTTTCTCTTTTATGCCACTTGACTTCTTTGAAGATTTAGCACACATCTTCATCTCATATGATTTTAAATTCCCAGCCAACTCTTCAAGTTTAATTTCCTTGAGACTCATGATTTCAGATATGACGGTGGCCTTAGATAAAAAAACGTTCAGGTAGAGACCTAAGAATTTTCTTCACTATGGTAGTCTCGGGAATCGGCTCTCCTAGATTGTGACAACTAGTTACTATGTCAGTTAATCTAGTCTCAAAGTCACCAAAAATTTCATCATCCTCCATCCTAAGTTGTTCAAATTGTGAATTTAGAATTTGGAGTTTTGATTGCTTAACTTTTGAAGTTTCTTCATGAGTTACTTAGAGAATATCCCAAGCTTCTTTGGTAATTTCGCAAGTGGCAATTCTCTTAAACTCACTCGTAGTTACAACATTGTACAATGCATTCAAATATTTTGAATTCCAACTAGCATTGTTATCCTGAGCAGTTGACCACTCACTTGACGGTTTTACCCTAGATTCATTAGTAACAGAATCTTTCACAGTGGGAGGTGAGTATCCTACCTCTATGGCAAGCCAAACTCTCTCATCTAACGATTTCAAAAATGTTATCATTCTCGTTTTCCAATACGTGTAATTAGAGCCATCAAACAAAGGGGACCTAGATACGGAATCTCCTTCACGAGGTAAATCCATCGTCTAAGTTCAGAATCTAACTCTAGGTCGTTAACCTAAAAATGGGGCAACCATGCTCTGATACCAATTAAAATTACCTAGACGATCAATGAAAACAACCTAGAGGGGGGGGGGGGGGGAGTGAATAGGTTTTTTGTGGATTTATTGACAAATTAATATTAATTGCGAAAAAGTCAATTTTAATCCAATTCTCTATCAAGATAAATCATGCAAAAATTAATTTAAGTGCAGAAAATAAAGCAATAGAGACACACGATATTTTTACATGGAAAACCTTAGAAAGACTCCAAGTAAAAACCACGGATACGTTCGGGTATCGATGCACTATGAATCAAACAGTACACAGACTCTATGAAGTTTTAGACTTACAAATCCCTCTAGATCTTCCTTTTTTCACTTGACGTCTAACAACTTTGAATCACTCGTGCTCGACGAAGCTCTCCCTCCACTCCGTACTCTGATGGCTCCGCTTCTCAATGGATCAATGAACCACGAAGCCAACTGTTTCGATCTCCGTACACAGACGGCTCCATTTCTCAAACGGATCTAAGCAACCACGTTGCACAAGATGTATTGATTTTTCAGCAACTAGTTCATTCAATCGTGTATAGAGATTGTCGATGTAGAAACACAATTGAATAAACCTTTGACAAGAGAGAAGTAGAAGATATAGAATCACTCACTGATTTTCTCTCTATATCTCTATCTCTGTAGAAGAATATGGATCTGTAGAAAACTTGCAGAGATCTCTCAAAGGCTCTAGGGTTCCAAAGCTCTCTCTCATCTGTAAAAGACCTTGGTATTTATAGACAATGCTAAGGAGAAATCATAATCTTCCCTTTTTTCGTAATCTCACACCAAACCAAGTTAAACCCTATATTCTGATGAATATACAGTGTATTGCACGTACTTTGAGGTGTGGGAGTCGTAGACGCATCATGGAATTAAAACAGGGGCAGAATAGACATTGCAGCAGGAAAGCAGGAAATAAATTTCCTACCGCATCTTAGGCGTAAAGAAGCTACGTCTTAGGCGTACCTCCGCTTTAGGCGTATGTCCTGAGCGTAGAAACTCACTTTCTGACCATTTTTTGCTTCTGTAGGCGTAGGCTTGAGCGTAAATTCTTCATAAAAACCACTTTTCTCCGCAACTGTACCAAAATGACCATCTTGATTCTACGAAAATTTTTGCTTTAGGTGACGGCTTCGGAAAATGCCATTTTTGCCCTTCTAGAGACACTTTTTACTTAAACTTGATTCTTCTTGAATTCTCTTGTATTATTCATTTCTTTAGACTTTATTTGAATTTAACCAAACTTGACAATGCCTATAAAACCTACCTGACTCCTCAATTCACTAAATATGACAATTCATTCAACATGATTATTATCTACAACTTGCCAAACACAAATAATATTATAAATGTTTTTACAATTCAAATTGAAGAAAGTGATGCCATGAAGAAATAGATAAACGAGAGGCTGGTCAACAGCTTGGGAGAGAACTTTAGTCCAATTTATCATATGCGTTTCTTTCTTTACGAGTCATCTCCACTTACTTTCAATACAAGCAAACGCCAATAAGAAAGATAGAGCAAGACAGATTGATAAGAAAGTGATCAATAGTTGGGGGAATTTTAGTTCAATAAATTCTCATGTCTCATGGCAAATGTTTTTTCGTTTTTTTCCCCTTCCCATCTTTCAAAGTTTATATGTTTGTTTATGCGCGTCAAGTTTGTTGAAATCGAGAGTCTAAGCAAGATCGTTAGAATCGTAAGATTTTGGGCCTTTTATATAGAGTACCTAACCCTCAAACCGTTACTTCAGTGCAAAATAATAATAAAATACATGTGAGTAGAATCGTGGTAAAATCGTATAGAATCATCCAACATTGTATAAAATCGTGGTAGAATCATAAAATCGTACGATTTTACGAGTTAGGATTGCAATTTTGACAACCATAATGGAATCATAAGATTTTATTATTCTATCAATGATTTTAGCGATCCTTACTATGATTTTATGAAACACATTATCCTACAGTAAATTGATTCGTTTTGGGATGGTAGAGTCCTAAAATCATAAGATTCTAGATCCAAGATTGGAAATTTTACCGCTATGGCACCTATACTATTTTGTAGTCATGTAAAATATTTTGTCTTTTTATTTCCAACTTTGATTTTTTTGTTTTGTTTTTAGAATTATTTTAAAATATGAAAAAATCACTCGGTGTATGTACAAAGTTCTACAAATATTTTGAAAAGTCAAGCAAAAAATAGATATGTTGATACTCTTATGTTTTGGTGTGGGCTTTTTATTTAAAATCGAAATCATGTTTGATAACAAAAATTTGAATTTGTTTTAAGTTTGTCCCCAAAATTTGTTAACTACAGTACATGTTAAAGAAAATAGTGCAAAATAAAAAAAATATCAAATTAATGTTTCTATTTTTTCTTTAAACATTTTCAGACCACACCAAAATATATTTTTTCAAACGTGAAACAACCACTGGTGTGTTTCATCTCTATTATATGTCCCATTGCCGAACTACTATTTTATTTTTTTATGCAAACATAAGTTCAATCTACTTCCTTTTTTTCTCCTTTGATATACTATTATAAATGAAAAAATACATATAACTAGAGTTAGGGAGATAAAATTACAAATGAGTCTATTTTTAAGTATCAATTTTTAATTTGATCATATTAACCAAACTAATAACAAATTCATTAGGGCCCGTTTGGTAGGCGGTCCGGTCTGTTTTTATCTGGTCTGGTCTGGTCTTATTTGGTCCGGTCTAGTCTGATCTTATCTGGGTGGTGTTCTGAAAGTCTGTTTGATAAAGTTGTCTGGTCTTATAGTCTTATTCAAGCTGTTTGGTCTTATGTTTGGAAAATAATACAAAAAATAAAAAAATAATATATAAAATTCAAAAAATATATTAAGTATGAAAAATATATAAATTTTGAAAAAATATAAAAACATTTGAAAATAATATAATAAATTCAAAAATAATATATTTTTCAAATTTTATAAATTATTTTGAATTTTTATATTATTTTTTGAATTTTATATATTATTTTTGATTTTTTATATTATTTTCAAATTTTTTATATTTTCTCAAATATATATATATATATATATCTAATTTTGTATATTATTTTTGAATTTTAAATTTTTTTCAAATTTTTTATATTATTTTTCAAAACTTATATATTATTTTTTAAATTATATATATATATATATTTAAAATTTTATATATTAATTTTGATTTTTATATATTTTTTTCGAATTTAATACATTATTTTTAAAAAATTATATTATTTTTCAAATTTTATATATTATTTTCTAATTTTATACATTATTTTTTATTTTTTCTATTATTTTGGAATTTTTTTATTTTCCCAAATTTTAAATATATTTTTTTCATTTTATATATTAATTTTGAATTTTATATATATATTTCAAATTTTATACATTATTTCAAAAAAATTATATTATTTTTTTAATTTTATATATTATTTTCAAATTATATATATTTTTTAATTATATATATATTTTTCAAATTTTATGGTCTCATGTGTTAAGACAATTGTATATAAGACCACTTGAGACCATTATTTTTTGTTGTCTCAAATTACCCCTTTTGGTCCCAAGTGGTCCTTATCTTTTTGGAACCGTGTTACCAAACAGTGTCCGGTCCCAAAAAAATCATTATGAGACCGGTCACATGGGACCGGACCGCGAACCAAACAAGGCCTTAACTTTTTCATTTAAAAGTCTAAAATTCCCTCCATCCACCTTCCACTACCACCACGTGACCTCCTATATGCCCACCTAAATCTGCAATTCCTCCTCTATCACATGACTCCCTCCACCTAGGGCTGCAAATGAACCTAGTCATTCGTGAGCAGACTCGAGTTCGGCTCGTTAAGAGCTCGGCTTGTGCTCGTTCGTTTAGTAAACGAACCGAGCTTTGGCCCAATTTTTAGGCTCGTTTAGTAAATGACCTGAGCTTGAACATTACTAAGCTTGGCTCTCCAAGCTCGTGAACAGGCTCGTCTAAGTTAAATAGTAAAATTATATCATATTTGACAAAAAAAAAGTGTTCAAATTGAACAAATTATAAAGATTATAGAAATTAGGCGGCCAAAACATAAAATTAATTCATAAAAAATTATATTAGTGGAAATATGTTAAAACAGACATGCAACAACTCAATTCAGACAACTATTAGGAAGAGTAATATATGTTGCACTGAAACGAGTCGTTCGTGAACAAGCTTAAGCTCGGCTCGTTAAATTTGGCGTTCGGCTCGGGCTCGGGCTCGGGCTCGTTCGTTAAGCAAATAAGCCGAGCTTGAACACATTTTCTAAGCTCGTTTAATAAATGAACCGAGCTTTAACATTCCAAAACTCGGCTCAGCTCGGTTCGTTTGCAGCCCTACCTCCACCTCCTCCTCCAACCACCACCCTCTCTGCTCAGTGTTCCGTTTTTATCTTCATGTTCAACGATCGGTAGCGTCCAGATCGCCTGACAGCCAAAACATCCCTCACTATTGATCTCTTTCACACTTCCCCCGCATTCTTTGAATCAAGAAAATGTACTGTAAACCCTAGAAAATTTTCAATGGAATGAAACACTAGACATCACATATATTTGGTGTTCATGAGTAAATGTGATGGAAATACACTGTATGAATTTAAATGATTTTTGTTTTCGGAAATTTGGGTAAATTCGAATACCCATTTGTGCTTTTGGATAAAATCAGCTGTTGGGTATATCTCATATTGACCGTAAATATCACTTCAATAGTTGAATGCTATTGTTAAGTTTCAATTTGAATACTCGTACATTTCATAAAGTTATGTATGTGTGTGTAAATTTATACACACACATAAGCACATATGGTGAAAAATGTGACTCGTGTGTTCAAACAGTTTGCTGGTTAGAATTATTTATTCTCACTATTTGATATTTTTGGGGGACATTTCAATATAACCGTGTCTTCTTTTGTGTAAAGCGCAACAATTGGAGAAAGCATAAGCTGTTCTGATTGATGGGAATGGAGGAGGGGCATGTGGTGGTGGGATTTAAATAAAAAATTAATGTATTTGTAATTAGTTTGATTAATGTGATCAATTATAGAGGTGAGAATAGAGAAAGCCACGTGCGGGTTGGAGGTGACTTGAGGGTATTTTAAATTTTAAACAAAAAATTAATATATTTATAATTAGTTTGATTAATGTTATCAAATTAAAGAATGGAAAAATGCAACAAATCACCTGAACTATGAGGCTATTGCAAGAAACCCCCTTAAACTATAAGAAACCCCCCTGAACTATATTTCTGTTGCAAGAAACCCCCCACAAACTTTTCTTCCGGTGCGGGATTATCTAAAAGTCATTTATACCCCTCTCGAAACTATGAGTTTTGTAAATCCAAAAAAAATTGGAACCGGTGTCAGATTATCTAAAAGATATTTATATGTATGTATGTATGTATATATATATACTATATATTTGTGTGTGTGAGGCAGCCCCTTGAGACTTAAAGAGAGAAATTGATTTGAGGAATCAGGAGTTATAATATATATATATATATGTGTGTGTGTGTGTGTAATGGATTTGGGGCATGAGTAAATGAAATTAGAATTGATTTCATGTATGTGTCTATATGTATCAATGGTGAACAGAAGATGTATTAAGAATGGATTTTTCTATATAAATAATATGGTCTGAGGAATCAGAAGATGAATGGAGATAAATTAGGAACTAATTTCGTTGCAATATATGTGTCTATATATATGGAGAATCGACGATGTATTAGGAATGGATTCTTTAAGTATATAGATATATATATATATATATTTGGGGAATCAAAAGATGAATAAGGATATATTCGGAAGTAATGTTGTAAGAATATTTGTATATTGTTTATTGTTGGCATGTTCTCGACAATAATCATGTTGAGTGACTTGTAAGGTCAGGTAGGTTTAGGAAAATTATAGTGATCAAACAAAGACATCAACAAGATTCATCAAATTTAAATCAAGCTTAAAGTAGTGAAAATGAAGCAAGTTTGAGCGATAAATACATTTCGGAGGTCATAAACGATATTTTTCGGAGCCAAAATTCCCAGAAACATATCAATAGAGTCGAGGGGGTTCAAATGAAAGAAAAGTTGGAAAAAGTAGTTTCCATGAATTTTGTTACGCTTGACCTACGCTTACAATAGCTAAAAGTGGTTAGAAATGACTAAAACTACGTTTGACCTATGCTTGTAGTTTTTGGGCTACGCATGACCTACGCTTAAAGCGTAGGCCAAGCTACGCTTGAAACGTAAGCGTAGGGGCCAAGCGTAGGTTGACTAAGTGGGTTATTTCAAATACAAGTTCTGGTCCGTTTCAACTTCTATCAATTTGGGTTACATTCCAACATATCCTAGAACGTGTATAAAAGATATTTATATCAATATTGGTTAGATTCACTGCAAATTACAAGAGGATTAAATAAGGGAGGAATTCTAATCCAAAAAGGTTACAAGTTTACTCAATAAGGGTGGATTAAAATTGACTTTTCCGCAATTATTTTTAATTTTTCAATAAATCTATAAAAAGTCTATTCACTCCCCCTCTAAGCTATTTTCCTTAATCGTCTAGGTAATTTTAATTGATATCAAAGCTTGGTTGCCCCGTTTTAGGTTAACTACCTAGGGTTTGATTCTGAACTTAAGCGATGGATTTACCTCGTGAAGGAGGATTCGTATCTAGATTCCCTTTGTTTGATGGATCGAACTACACCTATTGGAAAGCAAGGATGAGAGCATTTTTGAAATCTCTAAATGAGATATCTTGGCTTGCCATAGAGGTAAGATACTCACCACCCATTGTGAAAGATGCTAGTACTAATGAATTTACCGTCAAATGAGTGGACTCCTACTGAGACAAACAGTGCTAGTTGGAACTCCAAAGCTTTAAATGTTTTATAAAATGTTATGACCGCGAATGAGTTTAAGAGAATTTCCAAGTGCGAAATTGCCAATGAAGCTTGGGATATTCTCCAAGTAATTCATGAAGGGACTTCAAAAGTTAAACAATCGAAACTCTAAATTCTAAATTCACAATTTGAACAACTTAGGATGGAGGAAGATGGAGTTTTTGATGACTTTGAGGCTAGATTAACTGACATAGTAACTAGTTATCACAATCTAAGAGAGTCCATTTCCGAGACTACCATAGTGAAGAAAATTCTTAGGTCTCTACCTGAACGTTTTCGATCTAAGGTTACTGTCATATATGAATTCATGAGTTTCAAAAAGATTAAACTTGAAGAATTGGCAAGGAATCTAAAATCATATGAGATGGAGATGTGTGTTCAATCCTCTAAGAAATTTAGCGGCACAAAAGAAAAAAAACATATCTTTTAAAACCACTAAGGAGGATCCTAGTGAGTCTGATGAAGAGGGTGAGAGTAGACCAAGACAAATTGACATTATCATGAAGCAGTTTCATAAGTTTTTAAAATATTCTTATGGTCAAGAATTGATTAAAAGAAAAAAATTTGGAGATAAACCATTTGATTCTAAAATTAGAAAAGTTTAAAATCAGAATGACAAGGTTGACCCTAAAAAGAAGAAACCTCAATGGTTTGAGTGTCAAGGGTTTGGTCACATAGTTGCAGAGTGCGCTAATAAGGTGAAAATGACAAAAGGTCTAGCTGTCACTTGGGTTGATGGAACAGCTAGTGACTCTGCTGAATTTGACGTGGCTGATGGGTATAAGGATTTTACTCCATTGGCAGCACAAAGCAAGGAGATTGAAGAAGTTGCTACAAAATGGACAATGTCTGGGAATGAAGATTCTGAGGATAATGAAGATTGTGAGGACTCATGTGAAGATGCATACAACAAACTTTATGAAAAGTCCACACATCTTAGCAAAGTCTTTTCAAAATATATAGTTCAATTTAAAAGTGTTGATAAGGAAAGACAATCTCTACGAGAGGAATTAACCAATAGTACTCAGACCTAAAATCTCATGCAGACCCAAAAAGCTCAATTGACTGAGAAATTGGTTAAGTTTAAACAAGAAAGGAATCAAGCGTTGAAAAGTGTAGATGATCTCAATAAGGAATTAAGTACTCTAGGATTGGAATTAAGTGAGTAATTTATAAGGATTGGAGGTTTGGAAAATGAATTGAAGAATGTTAACTCAACTATCCATAAATGGTCTAGTGGAACTCTTAAGTTTGATTATATGTTAAGTATGGGAAAGTCTGCAAGAAATACAAAGGGGTTGGGGTTCAAAGGAACAACAAGCAATTCAAATATCGTTTCCAAAACGACATTTGTTAGGGCCTCCCAAGTAACATCTAGTTCTTCTCAAGGTAAGTCTAATAGGAATCTTAATGCTCAATCTTATGTCGGAAAACCTGTTGAGAATACTCCCGTTACCTCTAGATTCTATAAGGGTTCGAACAATGATTTTCAAAGGTTTATCCCAGTATGTCATCATTGTGGAGTCAAAGGTCACATTCGACCCGTGTGTTTAAAGTTAAGTGGAGAAACTTTGAAATCAGAGTGGAAACATAGAACTAAAAAATGACCCAAAGTTGAAGATCAAATTCGGGTGTTGAGTGAAGAGGTGAAGAGATTGTCTAGGCTAACAAATAGAGCTCCGAAAATCAAATAGATATGGGTTAGAAAAGGTGAGCTACACTGTTTGGTTGCTCATACTGCATGTAGAGTGCGCAACTCTAGTTCTGTGAAAGGTATTGAGTATATCCATAGATTATCAATCGACAGACATCTCTACAAAATCATTAGATTTTCAAAAGTATGTGCATTTTAGAAAATCTAGTGGAATGTTATCATTAGAATAGATGTCTTCATATGTATCATTTTAGGAATATTTTGCATTATCTTTTATCCTAGAATTGATACACTATCATATTTTTATACATTTTATTTTTATTTTTTGTATTATTATTATGCATGCATCATGTTTTACTATTATTAGGATTATTCATGCATACATCATTATGAATTTTTTTATAAAAACTATAAAATAAAATTCTTAGCATGTTGAGTTTGGCTAAGGGTACAAAGGGTTGTCATATTTTACTTTATTATCATATTTACTTATCTTATTATGCTTATGAGAATTGGAGGTATTAGTCTGACCCAAGGATATGAGTTGTTCACTTGACATGTTTTAAGTACTAGTTTTAAAACTCATTAACTTTGGGTGTTTGTTTTTCTTCGGAGATGATCTTAATGCTTACCGAAACTGTTAATCTTTCTCATCTGACCCGAAGTGATATGTAAGTTTAGGAGCTAAGTTAGATTAATCGATGTTTTTTAATACTTATTGCATGCTCATGAATATTAGGGTAATGTTGAAAGAAGAAAAATAATGAAATAATCAAGTATATGAATGTCTCTTCAAAACCCCTTAGAAAAATGGTCCGTCTGCTGAGTAACCGGGTCTCAGTACCTTAGCAAGTATTGAGTATTCGTGTAAAAAGGTGGACGTGATTATCTCAATTTGTCAATCCAAGTAACCGAACCTCTTGTCTCAGTAAGTATTGAGTGTTCGCGTAAAAATGGGAGAAAAATTAAAATATATATATGAAGGGGAGCAAAAGAAAAAAATTATGAGACAAAAAGAAAGAAATAAATGTATTCCTTTTAATTAGCAATAAAGTCTGAGCTAAATATTTGACTTCTAGCTTAGGTTTTGGACTGAAGTATCATCACAGTTAGTGAGGAGATTATTAGATTTAGTACGTATTACTTTCATCTTAGTTATTTGTTTGCACCTGAATATTTTTCATATATGCAATGTTATGTAAAGGTTGCCTTGTGACTACTTATAACTACAAGGTACGTGTGCTGGTTTTCTTCAATATCTTGTGTATAATAGCTAAATCAAACATGCGAATATGATGTATAAATGACTACATCATTGTCTCTACTGCCCTGCTCACATGTTTTTAAGAACAAAAATATTTTTTTTAGTTGAGTATTTTGCATTCATGCAGTAATATTAAGTTCATGCATTGTAGAATTTTTTTGTTACTCGAGAATCTGGATATAATCTTATAGAGTGTTTTATCTTAATATTTAGTGTTTTGCTTAGATTCTCTAGAGTCTCATATGCTTTGATTGTTATATCTTTGCTTATCATTTCAGTGACAAAAATGGGAAGAAATATTAAGTAAGGGGGAAAGACTGTTTGGTTGAGAAGGAGAAATATTTAGTAAGGGGGAATATATTATCAGGGGGAGAACGAGTATTTTTGTCTATGATGAACATTATGCTTGCATTGTTGATATGTTATTCTTATGATCATTATATTGGTTTATATACGTTTTCCACACTTGTTTTTCATGGTATTGTTTAGTGTTGTAGTTGCAGAATTGGAAGATCGTCATGAAGGCAAACTGATATTCTATGTCTATATTTGTGGGTGTGTATTCATAGGTATAGATATTATGTTGTTGTTCGTGAGGATATCTTTGTAAAACATGGTTTTGTCTCGGAAATGCCAAGGGGGATATCAATGGAGTTGAGGGGGTTCAAATGGAAGAAAAGTTGGGAAAAGTAGTTTTCATGAATTTTGCTACGCTTGACCTACGCTTACAGTAGCTAAAAGTGGCTAGAAATGACTAAAACTATGCTTGACCTACGCTTGTAGTATTTGGGCTACACATGACCTACGTTTGAAGCGTAGGCCAAGCTACGCTTAAAGCGTATCAACCCTTACGCTTATAGTTCTGATCCGTTTCAACTTCTATCAATTTGGGTTACACTTCAACATATCCTAGGACGTGTATAAAGTATATTTACACCAATATTGGTCAGATTCACTCCAAATTATAAGAAGATTAAATAAGGGAGGAATTCTAGTCCAAAAAGGTTACAAGTTTACTCAATATAGGATTCCTCTCTCTATAAATAAGAGGAGTCTCTACATAATTTTAGTGTGACTTTTGTGAGATCTCTGCAATACTTTCATAGATCAGATTCGTCTGCAGAAAAAGAGCGAAAAAGAGATTGTTTGATTATTCTATATCAAGGATTTCTCTAGTTTTTGGTGATTATTCAATTATGTTTCTACATCGAAGATCTTTTATGCACAATTGAATGATTCGGTTGCTGTAAAACCATCACACCACCTATTGCAACGTGATCACATCGATCCATTGAGAACGGAGCCGTCTGAGTGCGAAGATCGGAGGATGGAGTTTCGTGGTTCATTGATTTGTTGAGGAGCGGAGTCGTTAGAGTACGGAGCAGAGCGAGAACTTCGTGGAGCGCAAGTGGATTTATACTTTCAGACGTCGAGTGAATAAATGCAGATCAAGAGTGATTTGTAAGTCTAAAATTTCATCGAGTCTGTGTACTTCTTGATTCATAGTGTATCGATACCCAAACGTATTCGTGGTTTTTACTTGGAGCGTTTACCAAGGATTTCCATGTAAAAATATTGCGTGTCTTTATTGCTTTATTTTTTGCACTTGGATTAATCTTTGTATGATTTATCTTGTTAGTGAATTGGATTAAAATTGACTTTTCCGCAATTATTTTTAATTTGTCAATAAATCAATAAAAAACCTATTCACCCTCTAGGCTATTTTCCTTAGTCCCTTAGTAATTTCAAATATCATCTGTATGCACAGTGTATTTGAGAGATGTGAGGTATTAGAATTGCTTTGGAGAATCAAATTCGGAATATTAGAACTTATGAAAATTGCGTTTAACAAATTGAAGATTTAATTTTGTTGAAAGTTGGTTTTCATGATGGTTCATCTTTAACCCAAAATCAAACTACTGTTTGTTTGCCGGAGTGGGGTGATTGCTGGAGTTCCTCCATTAATTCCGGACAATCAAAGCTTTGCTTGCAAGGTGATTAGATCTGTCAATGGATCGGATTAGGATCGGATCAGTTAAATCCAAATCCAATTTGTTAAGAAATCGGATTATCGAATTCGGATCCTAATCGGGTTATCGGATTTTATTTTCAATCCATATCCAATTAATATCGGATTCGGATCATAATCGGATTATTGACAGGTCTATTGATAAGGATGACAAAAACTCCCGATCCGCGATCCGAATCCGATAATTCGATGGATTTTCACTTAGTTAATTCATATTCGAATTTCTTCATTATAGAATATCTGATTCGAATATTTAATTAAAAAAATACAAAAATACAAAAATTAATAAATACTGAAACACTAAATTATTCACACTTTTAATAATTGTATTTTTGATCAATAATAAAATAATTAACAACTAACATTTATATACATGTACAATATTAAATATATACACATAAAAATATCAAATATATATTTATATATATATATAAATATATTTTATATCGGATCGAGTTATTATCGGATCGGATGACATAAATCCAAATCCAATTTGTTAAGAAATCGGATTATCGGATTCGGATCCTAATCGGGTTATCGGATTTTATTTTCAATCCATATCCGGCTAATCGGATCGGATTTGGATCGGATTCGGATCAAAATCCGATCCATTGACAGGTCTAAAGGTGATATGGTAGTAATAGGTTAATAACAAAGGGCATCATTGTCCTTTCCATTGAGTAAGGGCAATTTGGTCTATTGAAATTCAATGTTTTGGACATTTGTTGTCACGTGCTGTTTTAATGACTAAAATTCCACCCGCCAGTTGACAGATGGGGCAATCTACAATAAAAATGCATAGTTCAGGGGGTAAGATGCATTTTTTGAAGTGTAGGGGGTTTCTTGCATATTTACCGATAGTTCAGGAGTTTTTTTTTTTTTGGCATTTTTCCCATTAAAGAATGATACTTTAAAATAGACTCATTTATAATTTTACCTCCCTTAGCTCTCTAACTCTACTTCTATATAATTATTTCTTTATTATTCCTAATTAAATTATAAAATTAATAATTAAATTAATTATCCAATTTCTCTTTTATTAGTTTAACTGAGTATACCCATGATAACCGTTAAAAAATGGAGGTCCATGTTAGAAGAATTATTTTTAAAAGAGGTTGAATTTAATTTTAAAATGACAGAGGAGATTTGTGTAATTATGAAAGTTTCAGAAAATATCCTTGTAATTTATTTTATACAACGGAAGGACAAAATTATCTTTTTGCAAAATTTGATTAACAAGTTCTTAAAGAGAAATAAATATAAATATATATGTGGTAAGCAATAATTTTTTCATTAAATACACATGACCAAACTCACATTTTTTTTCACAAATTTTTTCAACGCGTAGTATTTGATTTGTACTCATTTGTCGTACAATTTCTTTAATATATTGTCATCAGCACACATGCCAAAACTGAGACAATTTATTGCGTTAATTATTTCAAGACTTTTAATGTACAAGTTGTTTAATACTACACATGGTATAAGTATTTATCTCTTGAGAGCCCGTTTATGATCTTATATTTTTGTTACCAAAGACACAATATCCATTTTAAGTTTTTTAATTTCACTAAGGAGTTATTGATAAAATTAAAAATTATTAAGAACTGAATATTAAGTACTTAAGGTTTAAGTAATGCTTAAAAAATTTATATATTTTGTTATTTTTGTAAATTTTCAATGGCTTCAATTATAAGTGATGATCATGTCAATAAAATTTATTTAATTTAAAGTTGCACTTGATGTTTGCAACAATATTTAAACTGCTTATCAAATGTAATTAATTAAAATAAGTGTTAAATTTGTTTAAATTTAAGTATTAAATAAAGTCATCAAATAACATCTTAATTCTAGAGAACAACTCCAGAACATATGTATCATAGAAAGGACCATGCCGGATAAAAAAAATGAAAATAAGTGATTTCGAAGGTGTTATTACAAAAATATTTGATACTAATTTGTGTTAACCATTACAAAATCTTGAATTCATTAATAAAATAAAGGGTAAATTATACAAACCATTCTTCAACTTTGACCTAATTACAGACATTATTCTTAACGTTTCATTAATATCCCCTGAACTGAATCGGAACAGTGATTCAGTTGTTAATAATAGGGAAATGACTGATATACCCTCATATATGTGAAAATATTTCAAGAGTTTTCTAGAGCCACGTGAATTTACACAATTACCCTCAAATTATAAAACAAAAATAATGTATAAAAATATATATTTATAATTCGGAAAAAAAAACTTTTTATATACTTTTTATAAAAATATATAATTTCGGAAAAAAATATAAAAATATAAAAGTATTTTTATATATTCGGAAAAAAATATTTGGAATATTTCCGAATATTTTTTTTTCCAAATATATAAATTCCGGAAATTTCCGAATATTTTTTTCCGAAATTATATAATTCGGAAAAAAATATAAAATTATAAAAAGTATTTAAAATTCGGAAAATATATAATTTTGGAAAAAATATATAAATTCGAAAAAAAATATAAAATTATAAAAATTATATAAAATTCGGAAAAATATATAAATTCAAAAAATACTTTATATTTTTATAATTTTATATTTTTTTCCGGAATTTATATATTTTGATATATTCGGGAAAATATATTCGGAAATTTCCGGAATTTATATATTCGGAAAAAAAAAATTCGGAAATATTCCGAATTTTTATATTATTTTCCGAAATTATATATTTTTATAAAAAGTATATAAAAATTATTTTTTCCGAATTATAAATATATAATTTTATACATTATTTTTGTTTTATCAAATTAACAAATTAAGTAGGGGTATTCTAGTAATTATCATTACAAAAGTAATGGTTAAAATGTAAATATATGGATAGTAAGGGTAAAATAGGATTTTCAGTTCCAAAAAATTCAACTTTGACCAATATTTGAATTTTCTGGCGTTGACTTCTACCGGAGGGGGAAAATGTTACAACGGAGCAAAAGTTAAAAGTGATAACTGATATTAATGAAACATTAGGAGTAATACCTGTAATTAGGTCAAAGTTGAGGGATGATTTACGTAATTTACCCATAAAATAAATAGGTTGATGCTTTAATTTAGATTCTGGTGTGACCATTACCATGAAAATTTATTAGTCGCAACCATTATTATAAGTAGTTAATAACATCATTCCATTTAAGAAAAAGAAATCAATCACACAATAATTTAACCAAAACAGTTTCAATCAATGTGGTCTCATTCCATTTAAGATTTTTTTCCATATCCCTAATCTCGGCGACGGCCCACGTGTAGGGCGTTAGTGATTTTAATGGTGGGAATGGTGGTTGATCTTCAATAGAATGATTCAAGAGTTAATTTTAATAAATCCTTGTTTTCAAAAACGACACTTTGCCCCTCCTATACATAAAATTCTCCAATATTTATTAAATTGTATTAACTTCTCATTTTATTTATAATTTTGAATCAAAATACCCATGTAATTTAATGAAAAATGATTAAAATTCAAAATATATATATAATTCGAAAAAAATATTAAAAATTTGAAAAAATATAAAATTCAATAAAAACATATAAAATTCGAAAAAAAACATATAAAATTAGAAATATATATATAATTCATAAAAATATATAAAATTCATAAAAATATATATATATAATTCGAAAAAACATATAAAATTTGAAAAAAATATATAAAATTCGAAACAAAAACATATGAAATTAGAAAAAAAAAACATGTAAAATTCGAAACAATATATATATAATTTGTAAAAATGATTTAATGATTTAAAATATTCTTGAGATTTAATGAAAAATGATTTAAAATTCAAAAAAACATATAAAATTAGAAAAAAAATATTTAAAATTCGAAAAAATATATAAAATTCAAAAAATATATATAAAATTCCAAAACAATATATAAAATTCGAAGACAAACATATATATTTTGAAAAAAACATATAAAATTAGAAACAAATATATAAAATTCATAAAAATATATAAAATTTGAATTTTATATATTCTTACTTGTATTCTCTTGTAACCTTAATATATTCTCTTGTTTTAACATCTTCTTACCTGTTTTTTTAAATTTTATATGTTTTTTTGAATTTTATATATTGTTTTATGAATTTTATATATTTTTACGAATTATATATATATATATTTTTATGAATTTTATATATTTGTTTTCTAATTTTATATGTTTTTTTAATTTTATTTATATTTTTCGAATTTTATATATATTTTTTCAATTTGTTTTTTCAAATTTTGTAAATTTTTTTTGTTTTTATATCTTTTTTTTTAATTTTATATATTTTTTAAATTTTATTTAATTTTCGAATTTATATATATATTTTTCGAATTTTATATGTTTTTTTTAATTGTAAATCATTTTTCATTAAATTCTAGGGGTATTTTGGTCCAAAATTATAAGGAATGGGGCAAGCTGATACAATTTGATAAGTATAGTGGGTTTTCTGTATAGGAGGGGGGTAAAGTGATCTTTTTTTAAACCACATGGGGTTTGCTGAAATTAACTCATGATTCAATTATGGCGGCAAATCAATTTGGTACTTTTTTTATGAGAGGTGAAATTTATTTTATTTTTTATTTAATTTTGACATTTCTTGACACTTCGATGGCTCACGATTGATAGCTGATTGGCCTTAACTCAAAATTAATGTGTCATCATGATTAGGGGTGCACAAAAAAATCGTGGAACCAGTTCAAACCGAACCGGTATTTTGGTTCCGAGTTTGAATTGGTTTGGTTTGGTTCCGATTTTCAAGAAATAGAACCATTCTGATTTGGTTTGGTTCCGATTTCAGATTGTCAGGAACCAAACCAATATAAATTAAATATACATATATATATGTATAATTCACTTATCAGTTACATTATACTTGACAAAATTATAGATTCATATAAACTTATAACACCAAATAAATACAAATTAGTGTATTAAATAAAATTTTAAGTTTACCCTAATAGTTTTTACCATCCAAACAAATATTACATGCATATACATAAAATCCTATAATTTATAGCCTCTCTCATCTCTCACATCCATTCTCACCGCATGTCACCATAACTCATCTCCTCAGTACCAACGGCTTTTAAGCTTTCTATAAAATGTTAGTTTCTATTTCCCCCTCTATAGATCTCTAAATATGTGTTGGTTCACACACAAACATGGACTCGTAACGTTTTTGTTTTAACTTGTGGACATTCAACAATTCTCTTGACTTAAGTCATGTCTGAAATAAAAATAAAACGTAATAAAAAAAATCATGAAAACACTATAAACAATATCTCTAAGAATCTCTTTCTCCCCCTCTCTCTCATGTGTGAGTTTTGGGGGGTGCAGGTGGAGGTAGGGGTGCGTGTGTGTGTAATTTTTGGTTTAAGAGTCTTATTCTTAGTTTTGAATTTGGCAAGATTGTTTTTCATAATTTATGTTGAAGTATGTTATGTATATTTTGAAAGAATATGCTTACGGAACCGTGGTTTGGAACCGAACCAAACCATTTTTTATGGATTGGTTCTTTAACTAATAGTTCCGGTTCTGATTCTTGTTTTCAAGAAACCGTTGATAATGATTTGGTTCTAATTTTTTCAATAACCGTACCAAACCGAATTGTGTGCACCTTAACCATGATACTTAAAATGTCCATTTTGAATTTAAAATGTGTAATATTTATTGTTTGTTACATTGGTGGTAAGGTGGAAAATCCTACCAACTCATTTGGTAATAAGTTTTATATTTCTATGAACTAATAATACCTTATAATATGTACTTCTTATGTATACTATATATTTATGAATGAGATTAAAAGACTCCACGCTTAATGTACTTAATGGGATAGATCACATATCCCTCCGAACATGTTTGCATCTTCCACGTTAATTTCCTATTACAGTCCATAATAAGAAATTAACTATAAAGATATCAGCTATATTGTATTTTAAATTCAAACCTAAGACAGTTGAGATAGTTTGTTACATTTTTAAATCTGAAATCTTATTAGAATTAGTTAGTTGTTCCCTTAGATAATGAAACAAACTTAGATATATTTAGTTTAAGTTTTGAATTTGAAATGTAGTTAGTTGTTAGTGATTTCTCTTGTAAAGTTCTTTTATATAGTCTTCTGTGTACACTAAATACTATATCAGAAATTTCTCCAAATTCATCTTCCTACTAAAATTTATTATGGTATCAGAGCATCTATTCTTACAACTCTGAATCAGTATTCTCTTTCAAATTTTTTTTAGTCATCAATCCATTCACAATGGTTGATCCAATAGATTGTCAATTTTCTGAGCTTCAAGAATCAGAAGATCCTTTCTTCATTCATCACTTTGATAGCCCCACGGCTAATTTCGTTTCAGTCGACGCATCACCATACTTGCCCACTGCTCCAAATTTCTCGTCGGGTAGTCCTACACCGTAAGATAATTTTGTAGGTTTATCTCTTTCGTGTTCATCGAAGTCCATATGGATCATTGATTTAGGTGCTACTAACCATGTCAGTTCATCATTACATTTTTTTTCTACTTACACTGTTTGTTCTAAAGCGTTCCACTCTTAAGCTTCCTGATGGAACCGATCATTTAATTACTCACATTGGTAGTGTTATTCTCTCACCCTCATTGCGTATTGCTAATGTCCTCTTTGTTCCCACTTTTCATTATAATCTGATTTATGTTAGTGAATTAGTCAAGTCTCAATCCATCTCCATCACATTCACTAATGATTATTGTGTTATTCAGGACCAGTTGTCGAAGAGAAAGATTGGATCGGGACGCCTACATGAGGGACTCTATTATTTTGAATTAGCCTCTGTTTGCTCAGTTCAAAATTCCACCACCACTAATCTATGGCATTGTCGATTAAGACATGCATATCTCAATCGTTTGCAAATGCTTTCTAAAAAATTTCCTTTTATTAGTTGTTCAAATAATACATCTTGTATTATATGTCCGCAAGCTAAGCAAACTCGTTTATGTTTTCCAACTAACTCAATCAAAACGAGTAGACCATTTCAAATGATTCACTATGATATTTGGGGTCCATTTTCCATCCCATCCAATTCCAATGCTAGATTTTTTTTAACTATAGTTGATGACTACAGTCGTGCAACATGGATTTATTTGATGAATGTTAAATCTGAAACTGAAAAAAATTTACAATCTTTCTTTGCTATGGTTCATACTCAATTTCGTTCAAAATTAATGTACTCATTTCTAGAGTAGGTGACATGGATGAAAACTTCAATGATATTCAAATTCTTCGATCTTACAATGGAACCGAATTTTTATCACATACAATGCAACATTTTTTTTCCACCCATGGCGTCATTCATCAACGCAGTTGCGTCATTGCACCACAACAAAATGGTGTGGTAGAGAGAAAACATCGCCACCTACTCAATGTTGCCCATGTTATCCGTTTTTAAGCCAATCTTCCATTATCATTTTGGGGTGAGTGTATTTTAACTTCTGCATATATTTTTAACAAACTTCCCATCCCTTTGTTAGATGGCAAGTCACCACATGAAATTCTTTTTCACACACCACCAAATTATTCCAACCTTCGGGTTTTCGGTTGTTTATGTTTTGGTCATAATACCAACATCAAAATAAATTTGATTAAAGAGGTAAATCGGGTATTTTTGTTGGGTATCCACATGCACAAAAAGGGTATCGCATTTTTTATATCATTTCTACAGAAATTTACACCTTTCGAGATGTTGTTTTTCATGAGACTACTTTTCCTTATCAAGATATCTCAAAATCTCCATCAAACCCACGAGTTTACCCGTTACCTCTCATTGACAATGACACTTTTAATTATTCATCAGCTCCAAATGTTTCAGACTTAAGTCATTCAACTATTGATTCCAATTTAGGCACTCAATCCATCCCACAGCCCCATATTGCCATTCACCTTCCTTCAGTTCCACCATTACAAGTATATCATCATCGGCGTCCTTCCACACAACCTACAATTTTACCCACTGAAAATCCAACACCACCACCTATAGTTCCTTACTCATCTCGGCCTTTTAGAGAAAGACGTCCGCCGACCCATCTCAAATATTTCCATTTTCCCACTCTCCCTCATTCGGCTAATCTCATTAAATCAGACTCTAAGGTAACTTCAAGTTTTAATCCATATCCAATTGCTTTGTATTTCTGACACTAATTTCTCTATGTCCCATAAAGCCTTTTTATTTAAAGTGACTTCAATAGTTGAACCAAAATCATTCTCTCAAGCTGTCAAAATTCCACAATGGTGAGATGCAATGCGTTCTGAAATTGAGGCATTAGAAAAGAATCATACATGGACTCTTGTTCCTTTACCCTCCAATCACAAGCCTATCGG
Source organism: Cornus suecica (assembly GCA_963922005.1). Classification (NCBI taxonomy): domain Eukaryota; kingdom Viridiplantae; phylum Streptophyta; class Magnoliopsida; order Cornales; family Cornaceae; genus Cornus; species Cornus suecica. The sequence continues at coordinate 12,129,390 of OY998241.1, forward strand.
ATGTAAATGGGTTTTCAATGTCAAATATCATTCTGATGGTTCCATTGAACGCTACAAGGCCCATTTAGTTGCTAAATGATACAATCAAATTGAGGGGCAAGATTATCATGATACTTTTGCTCATGTGGCTAAATTAGTCATTTTTCGTTTGCTTCTCTCTATTGCTGCTACAAAAGATTGGTCCATTCATCAACTAGATGTTCATAATGCTTTTCTACAAGGAGATTTAGACGAGACAATTTACATGACTTTACCTCAGGGCTTTGTTAAACAGGGGGAACAAAAAGTATGTCGTCTGAATAAATCTCTGTATGGGCTCAAGCAGGCTTCTCGATAATGGTTCGCAAAATTTTCTACAATATTGATTACAACGGGGTTCACTCAATCTAAATCTGATTATTCTTTTTTACTTAGATTAATGGTTCTAATTCCACTTTTGTGCTCGTTTATGTTGACGATATTATTGTCACAAGAAATAATCCACTTCTTATTAAAAAATTGAAGCAATTTTTAGAGCAGAAGTTCTACATCAAAGACTTGGGGCGGTTAAAATATTTTCTTGTAATCGAAGTAGCACGTTCATGGCGAGGCATTTTTCTTTCCCAACACAAATACATTATAGATATTTTATCCGATATCGGTACCACTGGTGGTCGAGCTTCCGAGTTCCCTATGGAACAACATCTTAATCTTGCTAAAGATGTTGACACATTATTATCAGATCCTACACTTTACCGTTGTCTTGTCGGTCTTCTTCTTTATCTTACTATTACACGACCCGATATTACATATCGGGTAAATGAACTTAGTTAATTTATGCAGTGCCCACGTACTACACATATGGATGCTTCTAATTGCATCCTCCGTTATCTCAAAGGCTCCATCAATAAAGACATATTACTATTCGCTTCTAGCTCTCTCCACATCACCGGTTTTTGCGACTCTGATTGGGGTGGTTGCTCCACCACTCGTCGCTCGACAAATGGTTATTGCACTTTTCTTGGTTCCAACTCTATCTCATGGAAGACAAAGAAACAACTAACTGTATCTAAATCTTCTGTAGAGGCAGAATATAGATCAATGACAACCCTTGCATGCGAGCTTCAATGGTTAAAATTTATTCTTGCTAATTTGGGCATCTCCCACACATCTCCCATGACAATGTTTTGTGACAATCAAGCAACTCTTTACATCTATCATAATCCAGTGTTTCACGAGCGAACAAAACACATTGAAATCGACTGTTATTTTTTGCGAGAAAAGATTCAAAGCAAATTATTGTCTCCTCGCTACATGCCTTCTTCCTCTCAAATTGCCGATTTGTTCACCAAGCCCCTTGGAAATGATGTTTTCTTAATATTAATCCGCAAGATGGGCATCCTCGACATCCATGCTCCATCTTGAGGGGGAGTATAAAGATATCAGCTATATTGTATTTTAAATTCAAACCTAAGATAGTTGAGATAGTTTGTTACTTTTTTAAATTTGAAATTTGATTAGAATTAGTTAGTTGTTCCCTTAGATAATGGAAGAAACTTAGATATATTTAGTTTAAGTTTTGAATTTGAAATGTAGTTAGTTGTTAGTGATTTCTCTTGTAAAGTTCTTATATATAGTCTTCTGTATACACTAAATACTATATCATAAATTTCTCCAAATTCATCTTCTACTAAAATTTATTATTAACATTCATTTTAAATTTCTGAATCAGGAATTTTATCAATTGGTATAAAAATTTAGATTTATTTTGTAATCAATTCAGACAAAGTTGAATCGGAAGATGAATGTAGAAAACTCCGTTGTGGTGGAAGTAGCCAAATATAAAGGAAGCCCAAATGCCTTGAAATGGGCCATTGATCATCTCATCTTCAAGGCCAAACTGTCACAGTACTACATGTTAATCAAACACTCTCATCCATTCCATCCCAATAAAGCTTATATATATATATATATATATACGAAAATGCTATATATATGTCCGATGATATCCATCCGCTCTAAGTGGGCGAGCTAGAATCCTTGTGCATATTTGTTTCTTTTGATTGTATTGGTTGATATATGTGCCCAAAATGTGAGTTTGTTTAAAAGGAAAATGATATTTATTCTGAAATCTTTTTCATGATCCATCCAAAAGACGAATTCTACAATATCATTTGCATTTGATGATGCTAATGATGTTGGAAATTTTTGATAACTTCAGTTATGTGAGTGAGTAATACGGCAACTCATTACTAGTAAGTTATTGTAAAAGGAATAACGCGGAAAAGAAAATTAAAAATTACATTTGTGAACTTAGTTGAAATTTGAAAATAGGACTTTTTTGTCTTATTTAAATTTTTGCAGGACCCAATTATCTTTAGAGCTCTAAAGTAAAACTAGAATGAAAATTTCCCAATAAAAAAATATAGGGGTAATATCACAAACCTTCCCTCTACTTAGATCTAATTACACGCAATACCTCTAATATTTTTGAAATTCCACTGCACTCCCTTACTTTTTGCTCCGGTGTAACACTTAGCTCCCTCCATCTGAAGTCAACGCCAAAATTTGACTTTTTTAGTCAATAAAGTAATTTTTTCAGCTGAACTCCCCAAATTACCCTCCACATGTGTGCGATGTCAGTTTTAGCCTTACTTTCTCAAGAGGATTACAAAAAAGTCCATAACAACATTACTATAAATTTCCCCTTACTGATTTGTGCTTGCCATGGAGGTGCTTTCTGGAATGCTTGCTCAGAAGATTGCTTCTACTGATGGGTTCAATTATCATTGGAAGTGTCAGAACCAAAATATTACTAATTTGTTATTTGTTGATGATCTTCTTCTATTTTCAGCTGGTGACCTTTCCTCTGTGGATTGTCTTATGTCTACTTTGAAGAACATTGGCCATCTATCAGGTCTTCATCCCAATAATAATAAAAGTACTCTCTTTCATGCTGGGGTGGATCATGAATAATTCTCTTACTCAGATTCAAAGAAAGCTTAATTTTAATTTGGGTAATCTCCCAGCTAAGTATTTAGGAGTCCCTTTCCTTTCTACAAAACTAGGGAAAGATGACTCTGATGTTCTAGTGGAGGAAATTTCAAGAAGAATATCTAGTTGGTCCTCTAAGTTTCTCTCTTTTGGTGGAAGGCTACAATTGGTGAAATCGGTGCTCTTTTATACTCAAGTTTATTGGGCCTCAAATTTCATTCTTCCTAAATCTATTCTTCATGCTATTACTGCTCTTTTGAGGAAATTTTTGTGGACAGGCTCCAAGATGTGCAAAGGGGGTTGTAAAGTGGCTTGGAGGATGGTTTGTGCGCCTTTAGATGAAGGTGGTTTGGGTGTTAAAGACCTTGAAAAATGGAATAATGCAGCCATGGTTAAACACATTTGGAATATCCTAAGGCCAGATTCTAACTCTCTTTGGGTCTCTTGGGTTAAATTTCATCTTATTAAAAATAAGAACTTTTGGGAGTTAGGGGATCCTCAGCAATGCTCATGGACTTGGAAAAAACTTCTCAAGCTAAGGCCTCTTATCAGAAATGCTTTCAAGGTTGTGATTGGTGATGGTAGATCAACTTCATTATGGTATGACAATTGACATCCTCAAGGTCCCCTCTATGCTTTTTGTCCAACTCATATCATTAGATCTTCTGGTATTGGTGCAAATGCTTCATTAGTAGATTAATCAGTCATTCTGGATGGCATTTTCCTGTTCTCAACTCTCAGTTTTGGCTTGATTTTAAGATTGTTTTCCCATATGATTTCCTTCCTAACATTGCAAGACAGAAGTTGATTTGGCTGCCTTCTAATGGTAATTTTTCAATTCATTCTGCTTAGGATTGGCTGAGGTTTCATTTTGACAAGATCAATTGGAAGAGTTTAATTTGGTTTTCTCATTGTGTTCTAAAACACTCTTTTCTTGTTTGGGTGGTGCATCTTAACAAAATTCCTACCCTATATTTTCTTCTCTCTATTGGCATTGTGACTCAAGCTAAATGCATTTTTGGTGGTCTACGACAAGAAGATAGAGATCATTTATACTTTCAATGTAGCTTTACCTCTAGGCTTTGGAAGTCTTTGATTCAAAGAGGTTTGTTGGAATGGCCTGATGGAGAATGGGATCTCTTAATGCCATGGATGTTTGATAAGTTGGATGGTAAATCTCTTATTTCTCTTCTCAATAAGCTTGCATTTCTACTACAATATATGAAATCTGGGTTGAGAGGAATATGAGACTTTTCTCTGCTGAATACAACACTTTGGATTATCTTTTGAAAAGGATAATTGACTATGTGAGATATACCTTGTTTCCTCTTTAGAATTTTGCTTCTTGTGTTTAGAACAAGGATTTGGTTTCAGTCTGGAATTTGCCTCAATCCATCCTATCTCCATGATCTTTTCTATCCAGTTTTGTAATGTTTGGAAAGTTTGGAATGCTTTCTGGGTTATCTTTTCTGTTATCCTTTGCCCTTTTACTTGTATATATGGTATTGGAAGGCTATGCTTTTTGGAATTTGATTGGGTTGATGTTCATCAATGGCTGGTCAATTTGGGTTGGGGTTCATTGTCTTTTTTGCGCTAATCGGAGATATAGATCTGCTGTTATTTCTGGTTTTGGCTTTGCTGCAGTTCTTTTATGCTTCTTGTTGTTGGAGCTTGGGCTTGATTCAGCCTGGGTTTTGTTCTGTGTGTTAGAGCTTCCATTTTGCATGGTCTCTGGTTTCAATCTGCTGATGTTTGGATTTCTGCTTTTACCTTTATTCGGGGTTGTGAAGTTTACAATTGGATTGGTGCTTACGAATGCTTAGAGGGGCTGCTTTCATTTCTTTAATTTGCAGATTCACAGTTCTCCCATTTGGAATTGCTAGTTTTACTAGATGGCTTGTTTGTCATATCATTAGAACTATAGGTAGTGCTTCCTTTTTTTTTTTTTTTGGGTGGAAGTATGACTTCATCTTTTTATCTTGGTATGCCCTTAGCTTCTTGTATGACTTTGGCATTTGATTATTTTTAATATTATCTTACTATTAAAAAAAATAAAAATTACTATAATACCCTTGAATGGATTCGTTATAAACCCATAACTACATCTCTCTATATATATAACATAGAAACTCTCTTTCTCTCTCTATATATATAATTTTTTTTATAGTTTTTAAATACTAAGGGATTGAGGAAGTATATGATAGTATGAGATTAGATTTTATGTACTTAATTTTATAAAAAAAAATTTGAAAAATACTTTTTTGAGTTGAACTGTTTATGGTTTATGAGAGAAGGAAAAAAAAAGGTACACACATTCGATTTTCGTTGGACATAGATAATTTATATTGGAATTAAAGAATATCTTATATAAAAAAACTATAATAATAATAAATAAATATATGAATTGTCTAATAGGCGAAAAAGGGGCATGAGCAAAGCCATGTCAATGTAACCTATTACAACAATATTTTTATATATATTTTTTTATTCTTTTAAGAAAGTATACAATAATTTATCATGTAAAATATTCTTTTTCCTTTTCTATAATCATATTTAAATATAAAAGTTGTTGATAATTGGGTGGTCAACTTTTTTATATCATAATCATGGTTGTTAGGATCGCGATCCTATATGGTAGGATTTTACGATTCTACGATCTTACCATCTAAAACGATCTCGATCTCACAAAAATTGCTCATGGGGTAGGATCGTCATAGGATCGTGATCCTATGGTTTACGATCCTACCATCCTAAACGATTCCGATCGCACCTAAAACGATCCTACTATTTGCATGCAATTTAGGACTTTTTAGGTGAAAAAATTAATTTTGGGTTGGGCTATCCATATAAAAGGGCCAATTTTTTTTGAAGAGAAACAAAAGAATGCTTTTAAAACCCAAATTTAACCCAATCTATTTCTATTTCTATATTTATCTATACTATTATAAAGTACAATGTCCTTAAAATATTTTTATACATTATTTAATTATGTTAGAATAAAAAGTGTTGAATTATTTATTATTTAACATTTATTTTTATATTGATTATTGCAAAACTCTTTTAATCTTCCCATTAAATGTATATATCTATCCATAGTTACTACTTAACTATACTCGTTATTTCATAAAAACTAATAACCGGTCTAAACTTAATTTTGATTTATACTCATCTATACTTTTTGTATATATTTATTTTCTCTAATTTACATCTATACTTACTTAGTTATGAAAGTATAACTCTAATTGGTATTTCAAAAGAGACAGACTAAAGAAATATAGAGTAATACTGTATGATAGGCCAAACTTATGTAATTACTAAAAAGAAAAATATGGGACTTAATTATTCTTATACAACTAGTTATTATGTTTAAAATGATTAAATAATAATAATAATAATTAAAGTCTATCAATAATTCTTTAATCCAAAAAAATTAAAAATCTAAGTCTTTATATTAATTATGTAATAATACACAAAATCTATTCAAAAATAATAATGTAATAGAAAATTTAAGCATATAGATTATTTGTGTAATGCTTCACAAAATCTATTTAAAAAGTTGTAACTCATATTATCTTGATTATTTGTAAATATTAATTAAAACTTTTAATATTAATAAAAGAATGTAATTAAGACCATATGCATATAATCTAACAAGCTTCATCATAATAAGATACTGTACAATTTATGATATTTTCCCAAAAATATAATGTAATAAAATAACATTGAATAAGCCCAATATTCACGTCCTGGGGCAATGACTTCCAAAAGTCAATCCGTTGACACCCGACCCGAGTTAGCAAGTCGGACCCATCCCATCAAATTCGTCGTTGGAAGTTCGTGTGAAAAGAAAATGAGGCAAATGCAAAATCAATGGGCGTAAAAAAAGTGGGTTTGTTAGTTTCACAGTTACAAAACCGGTTTTGAATTTCTTCATTTGGATTCAGATCCGTGTTCTTGCGCCATTGATTTCTCTTTCTCTCTCTAGATTCTCGCTCTATCTTTGACCATGGCGTCCTCAATGAAAATAGTGTTCGGATTGCTCACATTTGTCACTGTCGGAATGATTATCGGTAACTTTTTCATCAATTTATACAAACATATATATATATATATATATATGTATACATAGGCATTGTTTGTATACGTGTATCCGTGTCCAATTTGGACCTTCAATGACGTAATTAACATATGTCATATATACCTATTTGTTTATATTTATGTATATATCTGTTTTGGGGATGTTACATAGTTCTTGATGTTCTTGATTGTCATTGAAATGTTTGATTTTGATGCTTGGACTAGTTCTCTATATGCTTGTCGGCTGAAAAAAAAATCAAATTAAATCAAGTTTTGATTTTTGTGTTTATGAAGGCTAGTGTGTTTATCCACTGAAAATTGTGACATTTCTATGGAATTTTGTTAGGTTAAAATTAGTGGGTGTTCAAATATTTGATTAAGCTAGAGTGTTTTCAGTGTCATTTGCTTCTTTATTTATTGAAGTGTCTTAAAGAGGTTGTTGTTATAAATGGACCAATAATTTACCCTTGATAATGTGGTGATTGTGGTATAATAACAAATAATCAAAATAACTAATTTTTCTATTTAGGATCAAATGTATTGTAAAGATGAAGATATAGATGGGAATAACATAACATTATTAGAACAATTTGGACAAGTGGTGGTAGACTAACGATGTCTTATATGACAAAATAATATCAGATAAATTGGAAAGGAAATTAAGAATTTAATTTTAAATGTCGGAGATATCCAAGAATAGATGGACACAAGTCCAGGATGGATTGATTGAGAAATGTTGGTGGTGGTCTCGTTTATAGGAGTATTTTATTCCAATGTTCATGATTCACTATTCACATGTTGGCGTTAACTATTTAAGGGCTTGGGATATTCAATTGGGGTAAAGTTACTAAAATGTAGTTACGGGATAAAATAGATCAAGAAAACAAAGGATTCTTGTAGTGAAAATTGCATTACGAAAATAATAGTAAATATTATCAAGACAGAAAATTACAAAATAACAGATAAACTAGCTAGTTAATATTAAAAAATCTATTTATTTATTTTGTTTTTGTCGACAATGGAGTGAACATATAGTATATCAGAAATGTTGCAAGATTGTGGTTTTCAGTTTTCTTTAAAAGCCTGTTATACACCCCTTTGGATACACCACAATTGTGATCATTGTTGGAGCCAAAATAATTTTGAATTGATGTTTGAAATTTTGGACTCAAATTCTTGTTTTGGCTTCAAATTCTAGTCATATTCTTCCCGGTCAATAGACTTACCGTTCGCTAGAGTAGGGGTTCTGCGCTTAGTTATAACGGAGAATGAGTGAGTATAGAGTTAAATGATTTTTATACTTAATAGACTTTGATAAAAATCATGTTCTAGTGAGAATTGATGGCCATATAAAGCAAAAAGTGACTAGTTTTATCTTGAATCGCTTATCCATCTAAGGAGATTGAGATGAACATCTTACAAACATGAACAGGACTGGTGATCTAGACAACATGCCTAAGGATTTTCCATTTCTGCAGAATAATTTCGTAGTTATCAATGTGAAGTTACGGAATTACCAATGCTTAATCATAAGAATGTTGGCCTGCTGAGAAATATTTTGAAAACTGTGGAGAATCGGTAGATGATGACACTAGCATATAAATTCTTTAGGGGACATAAGTGGTACCAATAAAAGACAAGATGTGGTGTAGTGTCAAATTTAGTTAGTTCATGTGGAACAAAAACCAAAATAGGTTAGTCTATTGTCGAGGATTAGACGAATCACCTTTAAGGTTCCAAAAAGACTATGCTGTTGTTAAATCAATGTTTTCAGCTCTTTGTAAACATTGGATAGAGGGATTTATGGCGAGAAATATTCTGGTTGCTTCCTAGTAGTTGATATTGTTGCTTCCGATGAGTTTAGCAAGTCAAATTCGGATGTTCGACTTTTCATTTTATGTAAGATCTCTCATGGAGAAAACTTTTGCAAAATCTTCTCCCTGCATTTTCCCAAAAACCTTGATACATGGAAATCATTTTTGCCGTTTGCTGGAAAGAATTAAGTATCTGCATAATTTAATTTGAATTTTTTTTCGAACATCAATAGTCCAAGATCTTGACTTTGTAGATATTGAGCTTGCATAGCAGTTAAAAATCCTTATCCCATTTTTTGTTGGTTTCATGAAAATGCTCAACTTTGGCCTTTGTAAGTGCATCTCCAAATAAGAAACTTTAGACCACAATGAATCAATCACCCATTTTCTTAGGAAGGGCTTCTATTATGAAATTACATGTCTTTAAGTAATCGTAATGATCAAACTTGGGGTTAATTTTTGGACAATCATTTGTTTTAGTTTAGCATCTGCGATCATTTTTGCCTTTTTGAAATATAAGTGCTATATAAAGAGATGATTATTATCAAATGTGATCGAGTTGTCTTTTTCTCAGTGCTTTGGTCAAAATTAATAGCAATGACAATTTAACTTTGTGATTTTGCAGGAGCTTTATTTCAATTGGCGTTTATCCGAAGGTTGGAAGAATCATATGGTAAATTTCTCAATCATATTAGATTTCGAGAGATATATACCATTATCTGATTTTGAGTTTCTTTGCTTGGCTTTCATTGTGTTAATCTGTTCTACTATTTTGACATTTTCGCTAAAAGTCAATTGTGACTAGTTTTTTTGGCACATGCTTCAGAAAATGGCTATCTTTTGGTCTATGTTTATTATTTTGATTGGTTATGGACATGGACAATGGTAGGTTTGAGGCTTCGAAATAGATATCTAACTTAAGCATTTATGTTGACCAAATGATTGTTCCGAGGATCAAAATTTGAATTCCCAGCATAGCATTTCCCTTAGATGAAGTGGTGAAGAGAAAAAGAAACCGTAGTTCTCACAGACTTCAGTCAGTGGGAAAAAAAGAAAACAGAGTTGGAGACAATGGTTTTTGCTTTGATAGAAGAGGTGCCTGTTGAGATTTTGAAGGTTATTTCAGGGCAGTTTGAAATTAAAATATTTGTTTGATTCATTTCTTGGGAAAAATAGTAACATATTCGTTTTATTCTCTCTCTCTCGGTTAATTATTTTCTGAAATTAAAAGCTGTCCCATTTCAAATATTCTGTGGAATTTCTAATAAGGTACTTGTACGAAGTTCTACAATATTGTTTGGTTTTGGTCTTTGAAGACAAAGGTCACCCAGAAAAGTTTCTAAAATATTGAACATTAGTTAGTTTATCAGTCCTTTATAATTGACCAATGTCAATGCAACCTACAAGTTACGTATTGTTTGCTTTCGAAAAACATTTAAGGAGCGAATTTCCTCTGAAGTAGTTGGGGAAACTGCTATTCAAATATCACAGTGTGCTTGTGCTATATTTAGGTACTTGTTTTCAGCACAAGTTGAAGCTATTTTTACTTTGCTATTCATTGATTATTGTGGTAAAAGCTTTTTCATGGTTCTTATTGGTTCTGAAGAAATAAGTTTTATGGTTAGGTCCATGTCTTGATTTTATTATATCAGAATCATATCAAAATGGAGTAAAGACTAATGCGCAGGTCCAATCAAACCACCTATACTATCATGTTAGTTTTGGTCTTTCCCTTCTACTTCTCCCAGAGTTACCGCAATAGGAACCACATTATTTTTCCTCCTTAATAGTATAGCTATTGATCGTTACTGCACATGGCCAAACCACCTTACATCACTTTCCTCCTTGACAGTATAGCTATTCATTACTGCACATGGCCAGACCACCTTGATCCATTTTTCTTTTCTCATTTATTTCCAATTCTATCTGCTTTAACCCTTTCATGGATACATTCTTTCTATTTTTATCCTATATTGTTTGGCCACAACACCAATTATGACTTCACATTTTTGCTACTCTTTCATATGACTTATATGCAGAGAATTATTTTTGTTTCTGAAAAAAAAAGGTGTGCTGATGAGGTTTTGAGTCTTCTTGTGATAGTAATGAAAACCAACTTATTTGTTTGTTTTTCTTTCTAGCTCTTTGGAGCGTTCTACAAATTTTTTAATTATTGATTTTGAAAATGAAGGGTTAGTGACAAAATAGATTTGTGTCCTTTGTTTTTGGCGTTTGAAGATTAAGGTCAACTATAAAAATATATTTCAATATTGGACACATGGAAGTCAATTTGCCAGATCTTTGTAAATTCCAAAACAGCCTCCAAATAATGGTGGACTTTATTCATTTTCCAAAATTGTTTGAAGCCCCTAAGCAGCTAAGCTATACCATAAAGGCCCAAGAAGGTTGCATGTGAGTTCCCACATCCTGCTGCCCTTCCAAGCTTTCCACGTATTTCACCTTGTCTATCAGAACCAATCATACTATTTTTTACTTTTTGTATTCCTCTTTTATTTGTTATTTTTGGTCCTGCTTCGGTTCCTGATAGTGGATGATATTCCTTCCATCCAAAAATAAGTATCCCTTGCAAAGATGCCAACTTTTTTTATTCATGTACTTTTGAAATTTCAAAATTAATGTTTTAAACATAAATTGCTATTTTGGGGAAGTTTAGAAAGGATAATTTTGGAAGATTTTGTTCATTGACTTTTCAATAAAATAAAAATATTCCTGAAAGGAAAGGACACTTACTTTGGCCGAGAAGGGAAATCAGTTAGTTTTTTTTAACATAATAAAGTAAATTTTGTAACTTGTCCTCTGTAAGATATTGCTTATTGGATTTTCCATATGTCACAGGAAACTGGACAGCACCCAGTCAAAATTTGTTGTCCATTCCAATGTAGAACTAAAGTTCCTCTAAATATAAGGGCTTCTCCTTTGTTGTTTCCTTCTCTTCTTCATTTGCAATCTGCAGAGGCCTTGATTTAATAAATGAATAATGTGTTATCCAACTCGGTAGTGGTTGTAATTTGATTAGGATATGTTGTATGGTATTCTTTTCATCAATTTTGCATCTTTTTGACCTATGCTAAAGAAATTTTGTGTTGGGAATTGCTCATGTCATACACTTTGCTTTGGGATTTGAGGCTTGGGTTATAGGAACCATCTGTGGTTTTATGTGGCAACTGTGCATGAGGTTCAACAAAGCTGTGTTGTTGCTGCAACTGAGCAAGCTCAAATTGTTTACGAGCTGCTCCGTTTCATTATAAGCAAGGCTTCATAAAATGTGAAATCAATTTTCTAGATTAATCTTTCATGAGATTGATAATGATATGTGGTTATTTACTTCTCCATGTTGTAAATCCAACATGCTGTATTGTTCCAACAACTACATTATTCATTGTGGTTCTACTGTTCTTTTGATGGATCTATCAGCATAACATTCTTCTGTTCCATTTTTTGTTTATCTGCATTGTTGGTTTAGAATCTTTTATGGGGCCGTTAGATATTTCCGTTAATTTATCAGATGGCAATATGTAACCTTTCTAGGTACTGATTTCCCTGCACATAGACGAATGCATGAAAGTAAGAAGGTTGGAGATATGCACTTGTCAGGAGGTATGTATGGTCAGTTTCTGTGGAAATGTGCATGATTCCTATCATTGAGCTCTGCAGGATAAAATTATCACCTTAGGCAATATTTGCATCTATTCAGTATATGTTTTGGGATTGTAATTTGGCTTCAGCTGAGAAAAGAGTTAATAGCGTTTTGAAGTCGAGTTTTCTTACTTATGAAGAAGAAATTAATTTATCTATGTAGTTACAACTATTTTTAATGTTATCATTGCTGTCTGAGTAGAACCCATTGCACTTCTTTTGTTTGTCATACCAACTCACTGGTTATTTCATGACATGCATTTCTAAATTTTGGATCACATTGTAGATGCGGTTTTAACTTTCTTCCCTGACTTTTATGCCAGGCAATTCTCATTGGGCTAATGACAAAGATGCCGTTATTTTACGTGTTGGATATGTATGTTCTCATCCTTTGTCCATACATACATGGCTTTATGTTTGGTCTCATTATTTGGTACTTAGGCAGAGGGGTATCAACACAATGATACATAAACAAATACTGTTAATAAATAATAACCTCAGAAAAGAAACAATAGATAATACCATTCAGCAAAGCAGTTCTACATCCAAGGATGCGAACAGTCTAATCAACTAAAGTACAGAGAAGTTCACATTACGAAAGATTACACTATGGAAATGTTGGCATAAATATCCAGGTTCTGCACTCCTTCGACCGTCCTGTCTCCCTTTATACCCTACCTTTGGGGATCTTTGGTCAATGCTGAATCATTTCTGTAATTCCTGTGGAACCCTTATGGTCTCTCTCCTCGTGAATTAATTCTCTGGCATCAGTTTTCTTCTCTCACAAGTGTCAACCGCTGTCCCATGTATCTACTTAAAGGCCCTAAATTAAGTTCCTCATTGGACAAGGAGTAGACTTCCTTATTACCCAGGCGAATCATAAAGTTAATCCTTTCTGACAAAAAAGCAATTTGGAAATAGAAAACTAATAGGAGGTTGAGACAACATCATGTTCATGTACCCCATAACTATCAAATTTGGAGCAAGTAAGGCTGTGAGGGCATCATAATTCAGAATATAGCAGGGAACCAGAAGGAAAAATAAAGGCTATTGCCTAGTCCTGGACTAGCTCAACCCTAGCCTTACATATTATTTTACATAGGGTCCGTTTGGATATCCTGTTTTTTGTTTTTGTTTTTTTACTGTTCACAAGACAAAAAAAAAAACACGTTTAACAAACGCGTTTACTGTTTTTTCCCCAAGAAAACTGTTTTCTGTGAATAGTGTGTAAAAGTGGTGAAAACACCAAATACAACTTTTAGTTGTTTTTTGAGTTTTTTCACTGTTTTAGGTGGTAAAAACAGTGAAAACACCAAATCCATAAAATACAATTTTCACCAAATAAAAGTGGTGAAAACATCTTCATCCAAACGCTTTTTTTGTTTTTAGTTTTTTCCTGAAAAAAACAAAGACAAATACAAAAACAGTTTTTATATTTGAAGATAGAAAACAAATACAAAAAACAGGCTTTCCAAACGCACCTATAATTTCTTTATCAGTTTTTTGAACACTTCTTGAACTTACTCAGAAAATCGAAACCTTGAGGTTATCAAAGGCTATTGCCTAGTCCTGGACTAGCTCAACCCTAGCCTTACATGTTATTTTACATAATTTCTTTATCAGTTTTTTGAACACTTCTTGAACTTACTCGGAAAATCGAAACCTTGAGGTTATCAGAGAAGTGCTTGGTACTTGTATAGAAATGAGACGTTTAGCCTTTATATTATGATGTGTTTATGCCTTCAATTCTGTCATTCTTCTACACTTGGTATGGACATCCTCCCCTTTCCCCTCTCTCCTTTATACGTACCTTGATTTTTAGTATAAAGGTTTGAACTGTAATCAACCAGTTGTAGCATGAAAGTTAATAATGATAGCGTGTGAAAGAAGTACAATATGCATGAATCATACACATCATCACCAGTATTGTGCTCTTCATGACACATAGCTTGTTATTAGACCTGCATTGTAAATCAATTTAAGCCTCAGCTTATGATTTGTATTCCTTGTTGATGTAGGTCAAACCTGAAATAATTGGCTGGTCACCGCGAATTATTTTGTTCCATAATTTTCTGAGTTCGGAGGTTGGTGAATTTTGCACCTCTTCTTTTTCTTCTTCATTTTTGTTACTTCAATTTTCAGGTTGATGTCTTTTGACAAGTTTTCTTTATGGTTCGTGTTAATTGGGGAATAATACAAATTTTATTTCCTCACTATGGTTTTGTTTAGTGGTTATAGGATATGGTCATGGACCCACAAAATTATATATTACTGCATCATATTTCATTTGTGTGTGTAAAGCTGAGTTCAGCAACAAAGATATAACTTGATGAATGCAAGATACTGATGCTATAATGAAATGTAATAGAGATCAAATTCAGAACGGCTCATCCTTAAAGTCATTATTTTTCTTCTTATTGCTTACCATGTAAACACGAGATGGCGGGCAATTGTTTTTTTATAAAATCACAAATAAAGAATAAATGAACAAAAGAACTGTAGATCAGAAGGGGCTTTTGATTCTCGTTTTACACCTCCCTTTTTTTCCTATGCCAAATACTACAAACTTCCCCGTTCTATGGATCAGGCATTTGAAAATGGTCTGGTCCTACAAGTGTGCAAGCCCAAGCCATGTAGAAAATTATTCTTATTTTACAAAATTAATCTAGGAACTTTGTATGCAAGCCATTTAGAAGCAATCAATCATAGACTATTGCATTTTGAGCTTTTTTTTTTAGTTCTTTTTCCACTTTTCTCTTGTTTTTAAAATCCCTTGGGGAGGGGCAGGAACTGTGTTGGAAATGGTCTGGTCCATCAATTAACACTTTGTGACTGGTTCAATGCGTAGTATTGAAACCATGCAAATTGTAGTTCATGCCAATTCATCAATTTAGTATGCTAGTGTACTTAGACTTTGCTCCCAACTTCGCGTCACGTGCTTTATATGCTCATATATATGTATATATATACCATACAGGTTCTGATTTGATAGTCTTAAAGATGAATTACCTCTTACAATTATGGATCATTTGGTAACTTAAGGAGGAACAAAGAATCTTCTTATTTAGTATGTCTACCAATTTTAGTATATCTTTGAGAGATTGAGATTGACATGATTCTGGTTGGTTGATGTCTGGCAGGCTTTTTGTCTGATGGACAGACATCATCTATAAGTGTAAGACAAATTTTTGCTATTTTTGTTAGAAAGGTTTCTTTTTGCATCATTTATTGGTTTGTTAGAAATAATTTTGAGATTTCAATAAACTTCAATCAGTGATACAAGTAAAGAACTTGAATAAGGTATTGTGCTATCTCATCTTAATTACTTAGTTTAAGATAACTTAGGCTTTCGACATTCTTGGTTAATTCGGAAGAAAGCTTTCTTTTCTTTCTTTGATATTGGACATATAACAACAGTGGATGCTGGTTTAAGCTAGTTACCTGGACTCTCTACCTTAGACAAAAGTTTCATTGTGTTGACCAATGTAGTTGAGTGCACTATGAGAATCTCTGGTTCCATGTATGTCCTGGTAGCAGAAGCTCTGATACTATTTAGTTGCAGGCAAATCAGAGATTATGTTTCAGATAGAAACAAATAAAGGTGCAGAAGACTATGGAAAACTGAAGGAGAGAAGGCCCCACAAACTTTGTGAACACATCTGCAGTCCTCGAATGAAGTAAATGTCTACCTTAATATGTTTTGATTGTTCATGTAAGGCAGAGTCAGAATCAAGCGTAATGGTTGATTTATTGGCACAGAATGGCCTTGAAGAACTTTTCTCAAGAAATCCCAACTTTCACAGAATCAATTGAAGCCAAAGTAGATTTCAATTCTTTTTTTTCTCTATTTTCAATGAGTTGGTGAAGGTATTTGCAACTTCATAATTGATAATACCCAAGCAGACTCTCCAACTCCGGCCTCAACCTCGAAGTTGTATGCATGCTTCATATTCTGCCATGTTGTTTGTGCAGTTAAATTTAAGCTTATAGCATGTCGGTCTAGTAATTAGGGGACTGCTGTTCGGTCCTATGAAACTGGGATATACTCCAGAATGATGGTGCTGAACACACCCTATAGCCCAAAAAACACAAATATACATGGCAAATGAACTGTTATCAGATGCACCGGCAGCGCAAAAAGGAAGAAAAATTTGCGGAGACACGGCAATGGCGAATAACAAAGCTACCAAACACACTGGTAGCCCCAACAAACACAAATCATATCTGTTTATATACTAATTGACTACAACCGTTGGGGATGGGGTTTATGCTACCAGTGCCATCGCCGGTGGTGACCACAATGGAGGGTAAAGGCTACGAAGAACAAAAGGCTCTGATACCAAAAAGTGATTTGGTAAAACTGGCTTACTCAGTTTGAGAGCCTGACTATCATGATATACATGAGTAGACAAAAATCTAAACGTACGCCGAAACGGAAACCCAATAATTCTGCCACAATCACCGAGTCACCTAAAAAATATGATTTCCAGCATTATAAATTTTATTTTATATATATATTTAAGTTTATTTTAAAAATAGGTGTACATTGATTTTCTTAAATACATTTTTAGCATCCATTTTATATATATATTTTTTAATGTGCCTATGTAAATAAAATGTGCTAATAAATAAACTGTATATTGTGCTTTGCGTTTGTGTACAACACGAATGCATATAACATTATATTAAATGTGTACAAGACAATAAAAGGTGCTAAGAAATAAAATGTATTGTGTGTTCTGTGTTCTGTGTTTATGTGTATTACAAAAGCATATAGTATCGCTTTAAATGTGTACAAGACACATTAATACAGCATTACAACAAATATCCTCCTGGCTTTAATTCATTCAGCCTCACAATGTAGAAAATTCTCTTATGTCTTCTCTGGGAATGTTAAGTAAGGCACGTCTCGAAATTTTGAAACATCATTTGGAATATAAGCAATGCTTGGCCTTCAGGACCGCACAGGAGAGGATCCACCCACTTAATAATCAGAGGCTTAAAGTAAATCGTACTTCTAATACACTGTCACTCATTGCTTCTTCTACCAGCTCTAGTCCCCTGAACAGTTTCCTTACAAGATCGAAATTGTGAGTCTTGTTTAAACCTCAATTGGTTAAAAAAGCAGCATTGCAAGTGTTTTTCTCTCTTTCATGTTCTCAAGTTTTGTTAAGAATCATCAAGGTGATTGTTTGTAATGTGCAATGAGCAATGCTTATGTATTGATTATGATGAAACTAGTAAGATCCTGTGTCGATGTTGCATTGTTTAGTTTGAAAGTGCAATTTTCTTGACTTTGTAGGAATGTGATTATCTCAGAGCAGTTGCCAGTCCCCGTCTTCAGATTTCTACTGTGGTGGATACGAAAACTGGAAAGGTGTGTAAGAAGTCATTCGAATTACCATGTTTTGGTGGCTTTTCTTTTTCTTCCAATACCATTAGTTGTAGTCTTATATTTCAGTTAACTTTCTGCTGATCTTCTGTAGTGTTTGTTTTGATGATTCATGCAACCATATGCTTTCGCCATCACGGGCTTCCATCAAAACGTTATTTGTTTTATGGCAAGAAAATAATTTTATCTATTGTTTTCGTTGCTTATGGATTTATCTTAAGTCTAAGATTGATTTGAAAATTTAGTTAACCAATGAATTACCAAATATTTAACATAAATGGTGCAGTGATTGTCTTCTGTCTCACTTAGTTCGCATACTCAATATTGTTTGAAATATGAACAAGGTATGTGTTAATTACCAACTGCTTTAAAAGTTTAAGCTATTAGAGAGGGTATAACTTAAATATTTATCCTTCAACAAGCCCCCTCATGTGTGGCCTTCTTTTGGTCCAACACGTGAAACAACAATTTTTAATATCGGTGGTGGTGAGGTTTGAGCACGAGACCTTTGGCTCTGATACCATGTTAACTACCCAACAACTCTAAAAGCTTAAGCTATTAGAGAGGGTGTAACTTAAATATTTATCCTTCAACAGTCTGCATGTGATTGAAACAGATGGTTTTTTGCAGAGGTTGCAAGGGGGGTAGATATAGGAGAAAAATTGGAAGTTGGTTATCTAGTAATTTGAAATGTTTATGCGGTATAGGATTCTGGAAGGGTAAGGGATGGGAAGCAATTTCAAATATGTTTTGCTGTTGGACAAGAGACTCAGGTCTGGTTTTTGCATGATGCGTGGTGTGAGATATTTCTTTGAAGGTTGTCGTCAATGTGTTTTGACTAACACATGTTAAATAGGCTTTTATATCACCTCTAGAATGATAATTTCAATAATTGGGTCTTTTTCCTCCCTCTCTCTCCCCTCACAGATGGTGGGGTGGAGTGTGATCATCAGTTCAATGGAACAGTGAAGGCTTAAGAATTCGACGCTGTGTGGGCCTTCTTTGAGATATGGCAGTCATGTGAGAAGGGTAGGGAGAGGACACCGATGTGGTGGTTCAAGGTAGTGCAAAATTTGATGTGCAAACATTTTATACTTCTGGTTTCCGGCAAAAGACGTTTGGCGGATCAAAGAGAAAATAGGGTCCTATTCCCCCCCTTTTCCCTCTCTCTGTGGACAGCTGTGGTAGATGCAATTTTTATTACTGACCTTTTGGGCTTGAAGGAAAAGATGCTTTGGAATCAGGGTAAGATTACAGATTGCTAAAGCAAACTGTTGACACCTGTTGCTCCATCTTCAGGTTGCCACCCAATTCATGATATCTTATCTACTATATTGGGACTATAACTTGATCGGTGAAAGTTAATGGTGATTGATTTATAATTCGGGATGGGGGTTTTCAGGAGGCTTCGGAGGCTGTACCCTGCATGGTGTGTTTGGGATGTTAGGAGTGTGCATAAATTTGAAATTGTGGAGATCTGTCATATCACTTAAACAAGTTGATGCTTAATTCTTCACATTTTTTTGGATTTGGGGAAATCACTTGATTATTTGCATTCTTATATACATTTTAGATGAGGCTTGAGTTTTCTGGCTGAAGCATAGGTTTTTGATATATGTATGTTTTATATGTACATGGTTGAGCTCCCTTCTGGTGCTTTTAAACCCGGATTTTTATTATTTTGAACCCCATACACTATGTTCTTGTGCTGCATAATTATCCCCGAACGGAACAAACTTCTCAATATCAATTAGGCCAAAGTGGATTGCCATTCCCACACATGTCAGTTACAGGCTTGCCATTTGGGAGGAGACTCATTGTTGATTTGTGTTAGGTAAGGAGTTACTTTTTTTTTATTATTATTATTATTTTTTGTTTAATCCAAGCTCATAAGGATGAGCATTATTATGAGGAAATAAGTTTCCAGTTGTTTCCCTTGTAAATTAACTTATAAGTGAGAGTTGGTACTAGTACGAGCAAGGAAGAAATGTCAAGACGCGTGCATATGTCTGCATAAGAGTACATTGACCTAAAACAAAAACAAAAAAAATCTATACCCAACTCCAAGTTCTATGGGACTCTAATTTCCCTGTACAGGGATTGTTGTAAAGGGTGATTGGATAAATTTTCCAGTTATGGTTCTGCTCGTAAGGCAGTTAAATTTATGTCATGAAATTATCTAAAAAAGATCCTCCCAGTGTTATAAAAGGCTCAAGCGCAGTAAGGTGCTAGAGGCCCTCTAGAGCCTAGGCGCGAGGCACAAGGCGAGGAACGTGCCCGAGTGAAGTGAGGCGCATAACGGAAAATGCAATGAAAAAAATAAAAATATATATTTCTAAAGCATTCAGATTCAACAATAAAGGTGCAAATGTTGTCAAAGGCGCACCTGCGCACACTTGAGACCCAAGTCCGGCACCTCAAGGAGCCTGGAGCTTAGGTGTGAGAGAATTGAAGAGAGAAAACAAGAGGCGGCTAGGGTTTCATTATAGAACCACAATACTTTCAATGATGGTACACATAGGAACTTATATACACAAACAATGAAAAGACTACTTTACCCCTACAACTAAAGCATAATACAATAATAACATTCTATTATCTAATATCCCCCCGCAAACTCACGATGCAGTAGCAAGGAGCATCGAGAGTTTGTCAACAAAAAATCGAAATCGTTGAACGGTTTGAGACTTCGTAAAGAAATCTGCAACTTGCATGGAAGAGGAGACAAAAGGCAAAGTAATCGTTCCACACTGAAGGTGATGCCGAGTGGTATGACAATCAATCTCAATGTGCTTGGTCCGCTCATGGAAGACTGAATTGTGAGCAATCTGAATAGCACTCTTATTATCGCAATAAAGAGGGGTAGGAGTAGAAAGAATAACACCCATATCTGCTAACAACCAACGCAACCACACAATCTCATTTGTAGTTGATGCCATCGCACGGTACTCAGCCTCTGTGGAAGATCGAGAGACAACTTTCTGTTTCTTACTCTTCCAAGAAATGAGAGAGCCACCTAAGAAGATGCAAAAACCTGTAGTAGACTTACGATCAGTCGGATCGCCAGCCCAATCAGCATCAGAGTAAGCGCAAAGCTCCAAAGAGGATGTGGAAGGAAATACAAGACTCTGGCAGAGAGTACCCCGAAGATAACGCAGAATGCGAAGAACAGCAGCCCAATGAACTGTAGAGGGGGAGGCAATGAACTGACTAACAATGTGGACAGCATATGCAATGTCGGGGCGAGTAATAGTGAGATAGACTAAGCTACCAACAATAGTCCGATACAATGTGGGATCAGGCAAAAGAATACCATCTGTAGGAGCATAACGTGCATTAAGCTCAATAGGAGTATCAACAGTCCGAGTATCCGTAAGACGAGCTCGCTGAAGGATGTCCGCTGTGTATTTGGATTGAGAAAGGAGATAACCCTTAGGTGAAAATGCTACCTCAATACCCAAGAAGTACCTTAGAGGGCCCAAATCCTTCATGTCAAACCGACGAGCTAGTTCTGTCTTTAATGCTGCAATCCCATCAACATCATCACCCGTAATAATCATGTCATCAACATAGAGTGAAAGTAGAATGCGACCAGCAGAAGTAAACTTAACAAATAAAGCCGAATCATGAGCACTAGACCAAAAACCAAGGGAAGTAACGACCATAGAGAACTTCTCAAACCAAGCTCGAGGAGCCTGTTTCAAACCATATAAAGCCTTCTTGAGCCTGCAAACCTCTCCAGGATTATGAGAGACACCAGGAGGGGGTACCATGTAAACTTCCTCTTGAAGATCTCCATTCAAAAAGGCATTTTTAACATCCATTTGAGAAATACGCCACTGACGGACAGAGGCCACTGCAATAAGAGCACGAACGGTGGTCATCTTTGCAACTGGAGCAAATGTTTCCTCATAATCCAAACCATACTGCTGGGCAAAACCCTTGGCAACCAACCTGGCTTTATACCTTTCAACAGAGCCATCAGATTTAGTTTTAATTTTAAAAACCCAACGAGAACCAATTGTGCTCTTACCAGGGGGGAGCGACATTAAGTCCCAAGTGTCCGTTCGATGCAGAGCAGAAAGTTCCTCAGCCATAGCCTGCTGCCAAAGGGGATCAAGAACCGCCTCTGTATAAGAGGTAGGCTCACAGAGAGTGTGAATAGATGCTAAGATGGAAGTAAATAAACTAGAATAACAAGAATAAGCAAAATCTGGTAACTGAGTGGACTTACGAGTACGTTTGGGAAAGCGAGAAAGTGGAGGATCCACAATCACAGGAGAAACATCGGTGGTCGTAGGAGGGGATGAAACATCATTAGCTGGAGAGAGCGCAGCATCGGAAATGTCATGGGCCACACCATCAGTAGCTGCTCGAGTCCTGCGAGAGAAGTGATAAGGAAAAGGCTGAACAGGGAGATGAGTAGGTGATGTATCTGCAGATGATGAAATAGTGGATGGTAGAATTTCACTTGCATCAATAAAGAAGGGGTCAATGCGAATAAGGTCTGACTTGGTCATATTATGAGTGCTGGCAGGAATCGAAAAGAAAGGAATATGCTCAAGGAATAAGACATGACGGGAGACATATAACTTACGAGCAACAGGATCAAAACAACGATAACCTTTTTGACCTACACCATAACCAAGAAAGACACAAATGGCAGAACGTGATGATAACTTGTTACGCTCAACACTGGGACGAAGAACAAAACATGTGCAACCAAAAACTCGTAACATTGAGTAGTCAGGAGCATGACCATACAATTTTTCATAAGGGGATAAACCTGAAGTGTAAGATGTCGGAATTTTATTGATCAAGTGGACAGCTGTGAGAACAGCTTCTCCCCAAAATTCACTAGGAACACTAGCTGATAGGAGAAGAGAACGAGCTGTCTCAACAATGTGTCTATGCTTCCTTTCAGCAACCCCATTCTGTTGAGGAGTGTCAGTACAAGAAGATTGATGCACAGTACCATCAGAGCAAAGCAACTCAGAAAAGGGTGTAGAAGTATACTCCCCACCCAAATCACAACGAAAACACTTGATAACTGCAGAATGTTGAGTTTTGACAAGTGACCGAAAAGCAGTAAAAATGTTTATGAATTCAGAACGACGTTTCATTAGGTAAACCCAACAATATCGAGTGTAATCATCAATGAAAGAAACATAATATCTCGACCCCCCTTTTGTTACGACAGGGGAAGGACCCCACACATCAGAATGAATCAAATCAAATGGTGCAACAGAATAAGAAACACTTCGATTAAAAGGTAGGGCAGAGAATTTAGCTAGTTTACAACCACTACAATCAGATATATCATGAGATTGTAAATTGCCCAAAGATCCTCTAGAAATCAAGTATTTTAATCGAGGGGCCGAAACATGCCCAAGTCTAGAATGCCACAAGTAAAAACTAGAAGAAGACGAAGTTAAATGAAAAGAAGACAAATCAGCACCCGAAGTAGCTACATCTGGAACTCGCAACTCATCCAAAATATATAATCCCCCCTGCCTACGGCCTATCCCAATCAGCTTCTGGGATTGAGGATCCTGCACATGACAAGAAGTGGAAGAAAAATGAACACAATAACCAGAATCACATAATTGACTCACTGAAATGAGATTCATTGCAAGTTTTGGAATGCAATAGACATTAGAAAGTGATACATGAGGTGTACAAATAGAACCAACTCCTTCTAAGAGCATGGGGGTGCCATCAGCAGTCATGACAGATACAGGTGATGTAGATGGACATATGGAGATAAATGATGATGAATTGGGTGACATGTGATGAGAGGCTCCAGAATCTAAAACCCACAAAGGTGTAGACATACCTGAAGAGTTAGGGGATGTCAAACCTACTGAAGATGAAGTGGTCATGGCATATGGCTGTGACTGTGTGGCAAGGAACTTCTGAAATTGTTCAGCAAAAACAACCATGTTGGGATCCAAAGAAGATGCAACTTCAGGTACCAATGCTGCAGTGGTAGGTTGTGGAGGCTTATAACCTTGCTGTTGGGGCTGCCCTCCCAAACGCCATGGTTGTTGTGGTGGGGGCTGCCTCCATTGTTGCTGAGGTGGGGGTTGCCGCCATTGCTGCTGAGGTGGTTGTGCTTTATTCAACAATTTAGGACATTGGGCTTTCCAATGACCTTTTTGCTTACAAAAACTACATTCATCAACACCAACCTTAGAAGAGAGTCTCGTCTGATTGCTAAAAGATGACTTAGTAGGAACAGCTAAAACAGATTGACCGGGCACTGGTAGAAGACCCTTTCCTGCTTGAGTTTTGAGTCGTGTCTCTTCAGCCAAAAGTTCACTTACAACCGCATCAACAGGCGGATGAGGATTACGATGCAAAATATTTCCCCTAAGTCCCTCAAAATCATCACGAAGAGCCATCAAAAACTGAACAAGACGTTGTTCCTCTCTACGAGCAAGGTAGTCAACATGGCTCTTAAGGGATGGTGGCTCAGTGAGAGCCAGTTGATCCCAAAGATCAGACATGATGGAATAAAATTCCTGGATAGTCATATCCTTTTGCTGCACTGCTCGAATATCAGCTTCAAGTTGGTACTGTTTTGCAAAGTTGGATTGTGTGTACAATCTTGCCAAGTGATCCCAGACCTGTTTTGCTGTGTCATATTTTGCTAACTGCATACCAATGGAGTGTTCAACTGAATTATTGATCCAAGTAATAATTTTTGAGTTGTTTGCTTCCCAATTATCAAGCTGATCATCTTTAGGTTCTCCGGGTTTGCTCACCGCACCACTGACATAACCCCACAATTTTTTTCCTTTCAAAAAATTCCTCATTACATAACTCCAATACGAGTAATTGTTGCCATTCAATCTTACACTAATTGATTGTAGAGAATCATCTCTTTCACTAGCCATTGCAAATATACGGACAACCGAAACAAAAAATTCAAGAGCAATATGCCTACCACGAGCAGATAACTTCACAAAAACAGAATACTACAAAATCTGACCTGTATTGACATGAAACAAATTCTGCAACCAGCAAAGGGAAATCAGCAACAAACGATTCCAAAATAATTTTCAGCAGCAAAATGATTAGCCCAGCAACGATTCCAAAATAGTTGTCTCATGATCTGCTCAACTGAGAGGTGATATCAATGAAGATGTCGTCTCTGCAGGGAATTGTAAGACAACTCTATTGCATATGGTCACAATTTTGTAAAGTAGTAGTCATCATTATCATGTAAAAATTGAGACAACCAAGTACTACTGCACTCATCAGCAAAGGCATTTCAGAGATGGAACCACCAGCAGCAACGATTTCAGAGATGGAAAACAACGATTTCAGAGATGGAAGTTTGAGACAACCATGTACTAAAATTCAAGAAAGAAACGTTGGGAAGGATGATGCAACCATTGAAGAAATTAATGTTGCTGCTATGGGACTGCTAGAAGTTAATGCTGATGCTATGGTGCAAGCAATTTCAGAGATGAATGTTGCTGAAGTTCATGAAAGCTTTGACGCTATGGCAGCCCCCTGCAATTCTCCAACTGGAAAAACAGTGCATAGTGATTGGAAAGCAAATACAGCCTCCAAGAATACGAGTAAGTGCAATGGGTTAGTTCAGCAAAGCTTTGACGCCATGGCAGCCCCCTGCTCTGGAATTCTTCAGCAGTTATGGGTTAGTTCAATGCCTGCTCTGATACCATGAGAGAATTGAAGAGAGAAAACAAGAGGCGGCTAGGGTTTCATTATAGAACCACAATACTTTCAATGATGGTACACATAGGAACTTATATACACAAACAATGAAAAGACTACTTTACCCCTACAACTAAAGCATAATACAATAATAACATTCTATTATCTAATAAGGTGCACGCCTATTAGCGCCTTTAACAACACCGGACCCTCCATTCACCAAACTACTGCAATCCCAGGTTTCAATTTTATTTGTTTGATTGCTGCCAGTAATTTAACTACACATAATTAATTTAAGTTCATTGTGTGGTCTTGCTTCATCCCTATCTCGGGGGGCCTATTGCTTGGTGCAATAGTAGAAATGTCAGGCTGTTGATAGCCTGCCTGTGCAAGTTCTGTTGCCACTACCGAGTCTTGTGCCCAGTAATCCGCAATAGCGGAATGCGTGTTGGATGGTGTCATGCATTCAGAAATGCATTACATGGATATTTAGGGCGATATGCTGACATATTCACCTACTTCCAGTGGTTTGTGCTTCCTCTGTAGTCGCTTGATTGTTGAATATGGCAGTCCTTATTTTGTTTTATTTTTAAAGATTTAGTTCACATCCATATTGATTTTTTTCCCTTTCAGTTTCCGATTGATATTTGAGCCTGTCTACTCATTGCATCATGCAAACGTGTTGAAGGTTAACAATTTCTTTGAATACAGTTCAAAAGTTTGATAATGTATATGTATCTATATATATACAATGGCTAAGAGTTCGTTAATAACCATATGATGGTAGTTAACAACCATTATTTTCATTTCTTGCAGCATGGTGTTTAATATGGGGCATGTTTATATTTTCAGAGAAGTTTGTCTCTTATCTATGTGACTAAATCAGTACCTGATTGAATTTATTGTGTCCATTCTTAGGGAGTCAAGAGTGATGTTAGGACAAGCTCTGGTATGTTTTTGAATCCTGAAGAGAGAAAGTATCCGATGATACAGGTTGGTACGTTGGGAAATTCACTTTATCTCTATGTTTCTCAAATTTCTGGATCTGATTTACCATACATTCTGCATCAGTAGTTGAATGCCGCATAACCTATAGCGATATCAGACAAATGGTTGACAATGTCTTGCTTTGTTGCTTGCACAATCAGGCAATTGAAAAACGAATTTCTGTCTACTCCCAAATTCCAGTAGAAAATGGGGAGCTCATTCAAGTACTAAGGTGAGGATATTACTTGAGTTCATTTTAAGCGTATTTATTAGCAGGAAGACTAATATTTTGCAGTATGAAGGCTAACATCTACAGAAGCACAGGTACGAAAAAAATCAGTTTTACAGACCTCATCATGACTACTTCTCTGATACTGTAAGTCATTCATCCTTCCATAATATATATATATATATATATATATATTTAATTATCTCTATTACATCTCTTTCACCTGTACTAGTTCAGTCTCCTTTTATGTTTCTCTCATGCTGATAAGGATATAAATGCTTTTATTGGCAGTTTAACTTGAAGCGAGGTGGTCAACGAATTGCAACAATGCTCATGTATTTAAGTGACAACGTTGAGGGGGGAGAAACTTACTTTCCTGTGGTAATTATATTTGAACCTTTAATTTAGGGTATCTCGATTAATTCTGAACTACGCTACCAGATGCTAAAGCAAAGACATATTATTTACTTCCATTAGCACCCCATGAACTGAACCTATACCACTTTGTCATAGACTCTAGATCAGTATCAGCTCTGTAGATGCTTTCTATAGTTGGTGTGATTGTAATTGAAGAGTGATACGGGCATTATTACCTTCTTTTCCGTGCGGGTTCAGGGATAATAGAACGACTGGAGTAGGCAATTTCTTTTTTCAAAGTCACGGCCGGCTGATATGCAGCAATGCATTACATATAGAATAAAGGAGTTATAAAGAATTATGTAAAAATTAAAAAAAGAAGGAAAAATATTATGCAAAACAGGTCCAACACAAAATAATGTCATTAGTTAATGCGACTCTCATTAATAGGGAATGTTGGGAGGGGCCGATTGGATCACTCAAGTAAACAAGAACAAAATATTATTACAAATAGCTCTCTCAAAGATTAGTACGAGGTCATTGGAATTGACATGGATTCTAATCCTTCCATTCGTTTAGTTATACATACTATTAAGCCATTCTGCCATAAAATATTAATATATATATTGCTATAGTTGTATATCTACTTGTTTGTTCGTATACTCCAATTATTTCCTTTGCATTGGTGTGTGCTAAGTTTTGAATAATATCAGGCTGGTTCTGGCGAATGCAGCTGTGGTGGAAGGATAGTGAAAGGGTTGTGTGTAAAACCTAATAAAGGAGATGCAGTGCTTTTCTGGAGCATGGTTTGTTTCCTTCACATACTAATTTGCTCATTTTTACCTGATTACAAGTCAGTTGGAATCTGAAATATCAATTAGGCTATGATAAACGAACATTTAAGTTCGAGTCCTTAAATATTTGTCAGTATGTTTGGTTAGTTTGCTTGGTTCCCGTGAAAAGTATAGTTGAAAATTTTCAACGAGGGTGTGAATCCTCACCAGTTTGAGATTTTGCTGCTTGTTTGCTTTGCAATCAGGCAGGTTTCTAGATATCGGTCATTCCATTTCCTCTTTATGGCTAGATGTTCAGGATTGGAAAAGAGAATTGCAAAACTAAGAGCCAATACGTAAAAGTTTCTGAATATTTTCTAAAAAATCTCAAATTGAAGGGATGTCAAGATTCATCTGTTATTCAGAAGATGTTGACGGGGTTTGATCTTTAGACGGATTGAAAAGTAGCTTGCGTCTCAGTAATACATTATATGGTTGAATGACTTGATATTGGTTTTTTCAGGGGCTAGATGGACAATCAGACCCAAACAGCATACATGGGGGATGTGAAGTACTAGGTGGGGAGAAGTGGTCAGCTACAAAATGGATGAGGCAGAGAACTACTTCCTAATTTCTCAATAGCTCGTCGATTGGTTAAAAATATAGAAAGTTTTTGTTTTGCCTCTCTTTTTTTTTTTTTTTTTTTCATACTGAATCATAATAGAGAAAGCTTAGTCCCTATAACTGGGAGGTGTAAAACTAATATCAGGTAAAGCAATGAAATGAAGTCAGCAGTATAATAATTTACTGATCCATTTTGGACAACCTTGCCCAAGATCCAAAATCAACTTCAGGCATCTTATATAAGGCAGGCATAGAAGATTGGAATGTTACTGCAAAAGAGCTCTGGGTTGTGTGAGTTATGTATATGTAGCTTTTTGAGTTTGTAACTTTTGACATCCGATAATGATGTCTCTGTGCTGAGCATATATATATATATATATATATTTGCAAATAGTGATTTTCAACCTCATTGATGATAATACTTCACCCTCCCTCATCATCAACCTGAGATTGTGTAGAAAACTCATTTTGGGATTTAACAGTTGCAGAGAACTTTGTAATTATATACGAACTTTAGTGAAAATTGTTTGTTGATAAATATGTATCGAAATATTTCGTGTGTGTTTGTCTGTGTGAGTTCCTTGTGAATCAATGATGAAAGGTTAGCATTTAGATATTTCTTTTGGCTTAGTTTGGTACGAGTCAGAAGTTTTGTTCTTTCCTTGTTCGCCTTATATTGTTGTAGAAGAGTCCGTAAATAAATAAATGAAAATTGCGACAAATCAAAATTTTATTAATTTAAACCAAAGTGGTACAATCCTTTGTTATTTTCTTTACAATAAAAAGAAAATTATCCTCTGATTCGATCTCCTTTGTTGGTCGGATCAAAGGGCTGCTAGAGCTTGAACTTGAACCGAATTGTTGAGAGGGATTCAAGGGTCGTCAAGGCTTGATCTTGAAATGTTTTCTATGATTTATGGCCGAGGGATAATGAAACTTGATCTCGAACAATTTTCTTTGATTTATTGAGTTGTTGAGGAAGAATGACACGAACTTGGATGTGCTTGTTGTTCTTCGTCTTCAAAAATTTGAATTTGTTGAATCACGAAAAAAGACGGAGAGCTTCTATGATTTTCATGTGAATTGTTTTCTCCCCCTTTCATTCTCCATCATGTCTATATTTATAGATAATCTGGACCAATGGAATGGTAACATGTGTCTATTTTTTGATAACTATCAAATTAAAATGTTAAATTAATATTATAGTTCAATAATTATCTCTTTTATTTAACTAAATGGATTTGGACTTGGTCAAATAATTTAAATTAACCCAATAAGAGTTGGACTAATTGATTTAATTTGCGGCTCAATATTTTATGTTGGGCCTTGTTTGTTTTGGGCTTGAACCAATCAAATTTCTGTGTCTACAAATTGTCCCCACTTCAAGTCTTGCACATGGATTAGTCATCTAGTTTGGGCACGACTTGGAGTATTCTTTTGTCGATCAGTCTTCATCTTCTTTTATTAGTTAATTTCAACCTCTTTTGTCAATTCATCTAAACTTCTTTCGTCTGTCCGTTTGAATTTCTTTATGTCTGTCCATCTGATTCAATATTGATCTTCTTCGAGTCCAATTCCATGTCAAAGATGAAATGTTTTTATTTTTTATTTTGTTTAACTCCAACCGAAATTTCTATTCACTCACAAATTTTGGAATTACTAAGTGTTTTCAACTCCTTATCAAAGTTGAGTTTGCTTTTATCAAACTCCAACTGAAATTCCAACTCCACCCATATTTCAATTCCTGTTGTTATAGGAATTACTTGCTTGTTTCAATCTTCCTTTTTTTTTTTTTCAATCTTCTTTTTCTTCTCTGCATAAGCTCCTCATTCTTTTGAAAGGAAGCTTCATTGACGCGGTGGCAATGAGTGTGAACTCCATGTTCGATGGTGAGGTGGAAGCTTCATTGCCAAGGCAATAGACACAACATGCAGCGGCGACCACCCCAAGCACCATGCTAATCACCAAGCAGCGGCAATCAGTGAAACACCATTGCTGACGGCGAGAGCAAAGTTTTCCTATGGCCATGACGAGTGAATCATGCAGGGCGACTAAAATTTCCATGTAACAGTGACGAACCGAGACTCCGGCGGCAAAGCACCATGCGGCATCACAGATAAACCATACGAACCGGAGAATACATGATCCATGGCCACCTTCTCGGCTGTTCGGATCTTGTTGGGGCTGTTGACCAACGATCAGGACTGCTTGTAAGTGTCATGATATTGTTTTTCGAGAGAGCGACAGAGCCAAACCAGAGAGATAGATGGTGTTTTTATCCATGCCAGGCCGAGCACGGGAGGACCATTAGATGCCGCTGGGAAGAGGAGATTTTCAGTGGTTGAATTGGCCGATGTCCACACAGGTTGGTGGTGCTGCGTCTTTTTTTTTTTTTTTGAGGCGGATAAAGCTGGTGGTCTGGTTGTGGCCGATCTCAAAGACGCAGGAGACCCTTTTTTCCTTCATGTATCCACACACACACACACATACATATATATATATGCATATATGGGTTTGGTTGAACAAGAAGTGGTAGGTTTCATGAACTTGGTTTCAGGGTCAAAGACGCGTCCTTTTTTTTTTTTTTGTTTTTTTTTGACTTTTCCTGCTTCACTTTTCACCTTTTTTTTTCTTCAAATTTTTTTTTCACCCTCTCAATTTTTTTGTATTATTTTTTGTCACGCCATGCCTTTGTCTCGAGTTTCTCTGTCAATAGACATTACGTCATTCACAAAGCTAACACGGGCCAATTTATCGTTGTAGGGGTGCGTATATCCTTGCGGAAACCAATATATAAACCAAAACACAAAAATAAAAAATATTAAATAAAAAAAATTAAATAATACATAAAAATAAATATAATAATGAATAAATAATAAATTAATAAAAATAAAATAAAATAAAATATATTTATGAATAAAATAATAATATAAATGATAAATTAAATAAAATATATTTAAAAATTAATATAAATAAATGAATAAAAAATAAACAAAATAATGAATAATAAAACAAATAAATTCAATAATACATAAAAATAATAATAATAAATAATAAGATAAAAATAAATTAATAAAATATATTTCTAAATTAATTAAACAAATAAATAAATGATAATAAATGATAAATTAATAATATAAAAAATAAATTAAATAAAGCATATTTATAAATAAAATAAAATTAATGAATAATAAACAAAATAAATTAAATAATACATAAATAATAAATAATAAGCAAAATGAATTAAATAATACAAAAATAATAATAATAAATGAATAAATATAATAATAAATAATAAATAAATGAATAAAATATATTTATAAATTAATTAAAATAAACGAATAAATAATAATATAAATAATAAATTAAATGAATTATATTTATAAAAAAATGAATAATAAACAAAATGAATTAAATAGTACATAATAATAATTAATAAATTAAATGAATTAATAATAAATAATAAATAAACTAATTGAAATAAAATGAATAAATAATACGTAAAAATAATAATAAATTAATAAATATGATAATAAATAATAATATAAATAATAAATTAATAAAATATATTTATAAACAAATAAAAGTAAATGAATAAATAATAAATAAGAAACAAAATGAATTAAATAATATATATAAAAAATAATAAATAAATATGTATTATAATAAATAATAAATAAATAGTAAATAATAAATGATAAATAATAATAAATAATATTTTTTTTAAAAGCCGAAATATCAGAGTGCATTATTTGCATGTTATCGACAGTTGAAGTTGTTATGTAATATTAGTGTGTTACTTGTGAAATTTGTGTGATCGTAATTTTTGTATAATAAAAAATGTGGTTTGTATAAAACCTATTTGTTGTTATATTTGATAATTGGAGTGCAATAATCATACTCTAAAATCAATACATCATAAATACATTATTATGTAACATTATTATGTAAGAAATACATCATAAAAATCAATCAAAAAGACTTTAACAAATGTTTACAAATTAAATGTGTGGGTTTTAAGATTATTACATCATATAAAGTATATTCAATATTTTCACAGTTTACTAGAAATTTAAGACCAAACCAGTTTGCCAAACATGGTCTGTTTTAAAGATGTTTGGAACCAGACAGTTTGCCAAACATGATTTGGTTCCAGTTTCCTCAGACTAGACCGCTTACCAAACAGAATTTTAGAACATCACCTGGATTAGACAAGACCAGACCAGACCGGTTACTAAACGGGGCCTTAGCATTTTCGTATGAAGTTGACGAAGCGCTAAACTTATTTCCGCCATGCAAATTTTTAATGACAATGTTTGTCATATATGGTGTAGTGTTTTCATTGTTTGAACTTGACAATATATTTTCTTCATCGTCGTGCTCAATTTCTTTGTCGCCAGACTTAATTTCTTCGTCGCCGTCAGACTCATTTTCTTTGTCCTCAGACTCAGATTCTCCGTCATTGGATTTATTTTCTTCGTCGTTAGACTCAAGTTCTTCATCGCCAGACTCAAATTTTTTGTCTTTAAAGAAATTGTCAAGCACATTATGAACATATTTTCTAGCACTACGACTTGTTATGCTAAGCTTCATATCATATGCTCGAGTAACAAGTTCTTCAAATATACTTGACTTGATTCCTTGTAGGATGTAGAAAAGCTCACAATTCATGCCTTACATGCACATTTCAATTGCAGAGATCTCAGAAATTTGGTCTTTACAACCAAGACTTAGAGCTCTCCAACGGTTAATATAGTCAACAACACGCTCGTCATTCCTTTGCCGAGTGTTTGTAAGTTCTACCATGCTCACTATTCTGCGATACTATAGAAACGACTGAGAAAATCTTGTTCTATCATTTGCCAACCGTCAATACTTCCTGTTTTGAGGTTCGTGTACCAATTAAATGCATTTCCTTTTAGGGAGCACACAAATTGTTTGACTAAGAGGTCTCCGTATGTGCCAGCATTATTGTAAGTTTCGACAAAATGGGTGACATGTTGTTTTGGATTACTTCTTCCATCAAACTATTGGAATTTTGGTGATTGATACCTTGCAGACATTTTTAAGTTGTTGATTCTTCTGGTGTAAGGCTTTGAGTACGTGGAAGTACTTTCAAGGACGCCACCAACTTGTTCTCTTATGCATGTAATTATCATGTTTTGAAGTTGTTTAATAGAGAGCGAGGCGACGAAGACTTCTTGATTTGCTTGACTAGCCATTTGAGCAGTGATGAATGTATGACTTTTGTTGTCAATGAGAGTAACATTTGATGTTGAATCAACATGAAAACCTTGACATTCACTTGACTCGGCAATGCCATGCAATTTTAACTTCTCCATTAGCGAGACAATTTTTAGATCTTGTTCGTCGATCATCTTTTGCAATCTTTCAATTTCACGAGTCATACTCATTAATTGTTCTTCACTTGAAGCAGTAGTAGTCATCATGACCGTCATAATGACTAAGTCATAAAAGCTTTTTAGTCTTGCAGCTTTGAGTCAACCTTGAGTTTGAATTTTTGGTTCGACCAACCTTTGAGAAGGTTTTTAAATGACTATCAGAGATGAGTTTTGATAGTAATTTTCCTGAGCAAAATTGATCCTTTAAAGTTGGAAAAACGTTATTTCTTGCCCACAAAGAGAAGAGAGGTTCCTTTTTGACAAGTTTGAAGGATTTGACCTTCACCATAATTTGCTGATTTTTGTTTATTTTTTACAAAATTATTCACTGGTGTAGCAGCAACTGTGATGGACTCTTTGACAACATTCCCTAATGTTTTGTCACCGTTATTTCTGTTTTTCTTATCTTGCAGCTGTTGGAAAGATAATGACGAACCTGACGAAATATGAGTAGTCTGGTAACCCACCTGTTCAGATGTGGGCGAATGTTGACGGACTCCTGAATGAACATATCGCGATCTCGTCTGAAAAGGATTTTCAGATGATTCCATCATCTGTAAAAGATTTGCAGATGGTTTTATCGTCTTCACAGGATTTATAGACGATTTCCTCGTCTGTGAAGGATTTGTAGATGGTATAGTCGTTTGTGATGGATTTATAGACGATCGCGTCGTCTGCGCAGGATTTGCAGACGAGTCCGTCATCTGTGAAGGATTTGTAGACGGTTTTATTGTTTACGCAGGATTTGCAGATGATCCCGTCAGCTTTGAAGAATTTGTAGACCGTCTCATCGTCTTTAAAAGTTTTGCCAACGGTTCTGTCGTCTGCGAAGGATTTGCACACGATTCCATCGACAGAATTTTGGGCTTTGTGCGACTTGTCGTGATAGCCTTGACGGAAGTCTTTGCACCGTCGTATTTCTGAGTCATTTGAACCTTCGGGGGAGCCATAGATCCTGACAAAAAAGTGCTTTGTGGATTTAACGTAGGAGAAAGAGATGAGAGGTAGAGGGTTCCCGCCGGGCGTGCCAGAAATTTGTAGACAACAAAATTCGAGTCCGTAAATAAAGGAACAAAAATTGCGACAAATCATAATTTTATTAATTTAAACCAAAGTGGTACAATCCTCTGTTCTTTTCTTTACAATAAAAAGAAAATTATCCTCTGATTTGATCTCCTTTGTTGGTCGGATCTAAGGGTTG